>VZUI01084334.1:0-18403 GCA_013401135.1 Cettia cetti | reverse complement strand
GAGAAGAGAAGAGAAGAGAAGAGAAGAGAAGAGAAGAGAAGAGAAGAGAAGAGAAGAGAAGAGAAGAGAAGAGAAGAAGAGGAGAAGGCTCCAAGGTGACCTTAGAGCCCCATCCAGTGCCTAAAGGGGCTCCAAGAGAGCAGGAGAGGGACTTTGGACAAGGGCATGGAGTGGCAAATTGGACAAACTGGAATGGCTTCAAACTGACAGAGGGCAGAGTTAGATTGGGAAGAAATTCTTCCTCTTGAGGGTATTGAGGCCCTGGCACAGGTTGTCCAGGGAAGCTGTGGATCCACAAGGTTAGGCTGTATGGGCCTTGGAGCAACCTGGAAGGTGTCCCTACCTATGGCAGGGGCTGAACAAGGTAATCTTTAAAGGTAGCTTCCAAAACAAACTATTCAGTGATTTTAGAAAGCCTTCTTGCCACAGTACTTATGAAGTGGAGGAGAAGAAAAACCATAACCTCCCAACACTTAGAGATAGGATTTCACACTGACCAAATCCTGGCTTACCGATTAAACTGCAGTCCAGTTTTCTTGCCAGTTGTTTGCTTAAAAAAGACCTGCATGGAGTTGATGTATTCTAAAGGCTTCCCAGCAATCCACTGGGAAATTAAAAAGGAGGAAGGAGCAAAGATAGTGGGCTGATTGGACAGCAGTAGTCCTGGACAGGATCAGAGCCCAGGTGGCTGCAAGCCTGGGCACAGACCTGCAGTGCTTGACCCTGTGCTGAGGCAGGGCTTGGGCATGTCTGTGCTCACACTGAAACCTGTCTGGAAATGGGCAGCTGCCTCCTCTCCTGCTCGTGCTCCAAGGCTGTGCAACAGCCCTGTGTGGTCCAGCATGGTCCAGCATGCCCTGTGGTGACGTGCCATGGCCAGGAAATGCATGCCCTGGCTGGCAGATCCATGGTGTGCTCTCCTCTCCATCTCCAGGAGAAGCCTCCTGCCTGTGCTTAACTAAGGTCCTCGCAGTTATTTGCAGGGTATTCCTTATTCCATAATGTCCCCTGAATGAATTCTGTAAATGATTTATTTCTGAGCAATTTGTGTGTGTCTCTGGACTGTAAATTCATGTTGTTTCCCACTGGATGTATGTGTTGCACAATATGCTTCTGCTCCCTTTTTAGGAGCAGGTATTTCTAGTATAAAGTTCAACTTTATCAACTGGGAAATGTGCATTTTGCTTTGATTTTGAAATACGAAATTACAATTTGCTCTCTTGGTGACTATTCCCAGTGGTGACTTTATCCATTTAGGCTTCACATTTCATGGGGTCTTAATAGAGGAAACTCCCCATAATTAAAATATTCCTCTTACACATCCCTTCTAGAATGAGTCCAAGGGAATAGTTCCTTCAGGATCCTTTAAAAACTCCAGCAAACATATACGGACAAAATCAACATAAGTGGTTGTGTAACTGATGGAAAGACATTAGATCAGCAATAGAAATATCAATTCACAGTTTGGGAGAATATGGGAAACATTCCCCAGTTATTCCAGGGGCTGGTCTAGGTGATATTTTGTACATGCCTTAGCTGATGGTTTTACTTTTGTCAGAGTGAAATTTGCTGCTTTTGTAAAGTCACAAGAAATGCCCTTTTCACATTTTAAGGGCATTTAATTGAAATGCAGCCCTTGTGTTGACTGTCCAATGGCGAGTTTCACTCCAAGTTAACCCTTAGAGCTAAAGAATTATATAATGTGAAAAGAGGCATCCAGAGATTTTAGCCACTCCTAATGTACCCTGCAACTCCTGAGAGTCCCTCTGACATCCAGGTACTGGGGGGAATTGTAGAAAGTTAATATGACTATAAAGATTCTGCTGGCTTTATAACCATTGCATGAATAAGGCTCACACAGAATTCTACAGGATGCATCAGGAGAGAATAAAAACAGAACTCCACGGTCTTGCAGCACTTTATATATAACCTTGTAATGTTTTTGTAGGTCTGCATTGCTTTCATTCCCACAGCATGAGAGTTTCCTACAACCAGTGCCTTGGCATGGGGGAGCTGAATAGCTGATGCATGAGTTTATGGAGGTATTACCCCTCTGCCTGCATCCTGTTGGACTTTCCCATGAATTTGCACTCTCTTCTCAGATTTTGGATGCTGAAGGCACTGCTGTAGCTGCTGCAATGAAATTTTAGCTGAGACAGAGGAGAAAAGATTGTGGAATATTTTGTGAGGTCTAGATCCAGCCTCAAACTGCAAAAGCCTTGATGATGTCTTGGCACTGCTGTTGCTCTGCACAGATATTTCAGCTGCCAGATTTGTTTTTATCATATGAGGAAACAAACTCTTTAATGAATGAAAACAGATGCACAAGATTGTGTTGAAAGTCACTTTGTAATGAACATAAGCCAGAAACCTTGGAAAAGACACCTAAAAATATTCATGGAATTTATTCTTGGCAATGAAAAGTAAATATGCATTATGCAGATATTCTCTTTTAACTGCACTATATTCCTTCCTTGCATTTCCACATAATCCATCTGGAGTAGGACTTTATGTAGGACTCCAGCATGGTTCCTCATCATCCTGTGTAGCTCATCATGGGGTGGGGTCCCTTGATGTTTTGTTCACAGAACAGAAAGATCCAGAAACACAAGTAGTTGAGAAGATCTGGTTCTCTGACAGGAAGCAGAGCAAATGCAAGTTAGATCTTGAAAAGAGCCAGGCCCATATAAAAGCTTGCACAAACAGTTGGTTTCAGTTTGGACAATTCTCACTGACCTGAGTGGTTTCTCCAACAAAACCTACCCAAATGAGTCAGTACAGACTGCCTGTCATCCATAAGGTACCTAGCACATGTTGTAACCATTTATTCCATGTAACAAGCTAGCTAAAACTCTCTGAGAGCTACTGAAATGCTCCTAAACCGAAAAAATAAAACCTCTTGTTAAAATTGGATTGAACCAGAATATACCTTGCAACTTTACTGCCCAAATTTTTTTAAACTTCTTTGATGCTCATTTTATTAATACAAAATCAGATGAGAACCCACTGTAACTTGGGTGAGAGACTGGTTTGGGGTTTTAAATCTCTGAAATTAATGATTAATTTTTCCCCAAGACATTTTCACCTTAATACTGCCAGGAACTGCTATTAGAATATGTTGCATTGACAGCTTTGACTGTTGGTCAAGGTGTGGTGCCACCAGCCCACGTTTGCAAATGGACAGCAATGACATCTGGGATGGAACAAAGATGGGTGAACACAGCTGATGCCATTCCCAGGGGGCACCAGCACAATAATATGGGAGAGACAGAGCTTTCCAGGTGAATCTGAAACAAAATTAAATCATTTGAGTTTGTTTAATATAGGGATGTCTGATATTATCTGTCTACAGCATTAGTCTGTGCTGCTGCCTTTGAAGCTAATAATTGGCATTAGGGTGGTGTGTTAGTTTCCATGTTAGGCATGAATTTGGAATGAATCTCAGTTATCCAGACAAATGGGCATTTTTCATGGTATTACCCACTACCACATGATGTTACATATTCCTCATCAGTGGCTATGCTCAGGTTTGGGCATCATTGGGGTTTGGAGCTTTTCCTTAGCTAATTAAGCCTTGTGAGAAGGGCAGAAATATTTGGGGTGTTGGAGAAGAAAGGTTAAACCAGCAAAATATGGCAAACTTAGCCAAGAGATGCTTAAGGAGGTCATGGCTTGTGATGCTGGTGGGACTCAGCACTGGGGATGCCATAATTTATTAGTGCAGCGTGTGGAGTGGCAGTTAAGGGTGGGGAGAAGCAAAATGAAGATGAAACATCAGGATGTGCCCTGAAAGCAAGATCTTTAAAGCCCAGGATAGTTTGTTGAAAACTACACTGCTATAAATCCCAGGGAGTTTTGGTAGGGAGCAATCCCAGTGGGAGAAAGGCAGGCTGGAGGAGCCCAGGAGCTATTCACAGGCTTTGGTTCTTTGGTTTTGGGTGTAGCTGTTGACTTCATTGCAATGGGCTTACATTAGGGATGAGCTGGATCTGTTTTGTGCAATGGCCTGAGTTTTTTGGATTGCAAGTTCTTAGATGAAGCCCACAATGGAATTTTAATTAGGAAAGTAAGAAAGGTTCTGCTGGGAGACGGGTAAAACCACAGTAATTATTGGCAGTGAGAAAGTCAGCAAAGAGCAAGTAATCAGGGGATTTATAGAGGTCTTATTGAGAACTACCTAAATTCCAGTTTTAAGGATACCTGTGAAATAATCTTTCATAAGCAATATTACTTAAAATGATAGCAATCCCACTCCTCTGCTTTATCCAGTGTTCAGCTGTACCTACAAGCTTTAATGAGTACATGGGTGAGGATCAAACTGGCTGTGTGGTCACTGAATGTGCAATCACCACAATGTCAGAATCTCTGGAAGAACTTCCCAAGGGATGCTGATTTTATGCTAGGTAACTCCTATGCTCTGGCAACGTGATCAAGATGCAAAAGGAAGTTTATCTGTTTTGCTGGGTAACAGAACCAAAATTCTCTCAAGAAACAGCAAACTGTGAAGTATAAAAAGAATTCTGAAGGGTTTGTATTTCCAAGTGCATACTCTCTCTTGAAAAAAGACTATTGAAACATCAAAATAAAATTACACCTTACATTTTTCTTTAAAAAACAGTTTGTAGCTTTGCTCTCCTGTCCAAGCCTGAAGGAGTTCATCACCAAACCAACATTCCTTGTACTGTGCTTTGAGTTCAAACTAATATGATCCATTTCACATGAAGATGTTCTTGGCATAGCAAAGTGCTTGCTTGGTTAAATCCAACCTCCTGCTTCTGTCTGCAGAAACAGCTGCACAAATTCCCCTCTGCCACTTCTGTGCATGAGAGGAGGGTCCAGAAGTGTCACTCTATGCTGGTGATAAAACTTTACCTTTTCTCCATAGGTGGTCAATGGATGGGATAGGCAGAATTGCCATGCCCACAGCTTAAGGCTGGAATGAATATGGGATACCTTTACTGGACAGGCAATGACACCCACTGCTTGACCTAGAAGACGTGTCTGGGCTGGGCAATATCCACACCTACGATCTTCTCATGGGAATCATCCTCCCATCATACGTAAAGGCTCTTCATGGCTTTTGTGGTATCGGATGTTTCAATCTTGTGGAAGTAGCTTGGGAGAAATACCCAAAAAGATCATGCCCTTCTGGTTCTAAATCCCTCCTCTGTCCCTGGATGAGCTTTGAGTCATGCTATTTGAGCAATGGAAATGGGTTGGACTTCTCAGGTGTGCTCAGAAGATCAAATCTCATTTTCTTAGACTCTGTGACCCTGTGTGGACCTGCTAAGGTCACATCTCTGTGTATCACCAAATGGGGCTGCTACTGAGGTCACAGGAGGTTTGTGTCTGTAAGAGCAAACCCAGAATTTGCAGCAAATGTCTTTCTGAAAGGATCCTGGCTCTGACCCTGGAACTGCACAGCTCTGTGCAAACTGCTTGGGGCCAGACTGCCAAGGTGTTTGGTCACCTTTTAAAGGCTGGACTTTAAACTCTTGATCTTGTATTCATAATGAAACAGGAAGGATACCAGGAATTTGCACTTTCTGATGTGGATTTTGCTAATTAGCTCAAATGCTTCTATAACACTTAATGGCTCTTTAAGGCCATGCATGCCATTAGTGCAAACTGCTTTCTTGTAACGGAGTAAACAGCACTGGGAGGCCACGGTGTGAGCAGAAGCAGGTCCTGGCAGGGAGTCTGTCAAAGGCTGCTTCTTGTGCAGGATGTGGGAAGCAGGTTTTACCATGGTGCAGCTGTGTGTTTTGCTGATGTGCAGTGGTTGACAGCAGCAGCAGTGTTGGGTGATCATCACAGACAGCATCCCACGCTGCTGCTGCTGCTGGAGGGGTATCCAATGCCCCATCATTACCTGCAGCTGCAAAGCCTTGCTCCTCCCTGGCTTGTCGGGTGTTTTTGGGATAGAGGGGAGGAGGGACAGCCCAGGAGCTGGTGGTAAGTGGGTACCTGGTGCCACCCTTCTCCAGGGGAGAGACCTGATAAAACATATGTCCAGATCTGCCTAAATATTTCTTGATCAAATTAAATGGAAGCTGCTCATTAGCTCCTATAGCCTGCAGAGACCATTTAAGGTCTCCAGTCTGACTAGTGCAGTACAAAAGGGCCACAACAACCCATGAGCTACTCTAAAGGGAAAGGAGGATTTGCTTTATAAATAAGGTGTGTGGCAGATGTCCTGGGCTGAACACATGACTGATCTATGAGGCTTCTCTCCGGATCATTAGAGTTTGTATTACTGTTAAGCACAGAAAAACAAATAACTTCTCTAAGTAGTTAATTTGAATATACAGAAGCAAAAGGAAGAATAGGAGGAAGATGTAGGTCAAGTGCTTCAGGAAGATGCCAAGCAAATGTTCAAAGAACAGCAAGGTTGGTTTTTGCCAATGTCAGAGGTAGCTGCATATAGTTTCACTGTTGGTATGGAATTAATTTTACTCCTATTAGAGGAAAATAAAAAAAATTAAAAAAATAAGTAACACTGTGTGGTGCTGCTGGGCAATGTGGGGGCACTTTGATGCAGCTTTTTGGTGTCCCTGTTTTGGAAAGCCTTCTTATGGTGCAGTACTCATAGCCTGGAATGTGCTGCTGTCCGTGTTGTCCTCCAGAGCCCTCTCCATCCCTGCCCAGCTCAACCAGTCATTTTTCCTGCTTGTAGGAGCATTAATAGCTGAGGCCAGCAAAGAGCTGGAGGCAGAAATTTCTGTCCCTTCCTTTTTAATGCTGTGATGGAGTAGGATTTTATGACTGAACTGATTTCCCTGATTTTAGAGGTATTAGAGGATGTTTGGAGTCTGTAGGAGACTGGGGAAATTTGGAAGACTGGGCAAAATCTGCCACTAAGTCATTTTTTGATGAGAGGCTGAACTAAAGGGCCTTTAAGTCTTGTAGGATCATCAGACTAACCCAGAAAAAAATCCCAACTCCAACAGTAAGGGTATTGGCCAGCAGTGTTCCAGCTCTAATGCTTGACTTCCTTTTAAATTTATTTAAAAGGGGACAAGACCTAAAAATGAAATCAGCTGGTAATCAAAGTTTTTTTGAAGCCATTCCATTCATCCCTTTTCACCCTCCAGCAGAGATCTGATTTTGCCTGCTTTAAAGCATTTCCTATAACTCGGCCATAAAGGCAGACTAAGGTCTTGTCTCTTGTGACATATCCTAGGCTGGAACTCGTCAGGTGATGGAGACCTGGGAGAGGACAGATCTTAAGCCAAGGCAGGGGATAAAGGACCAGGCTCTGCTGAAGCTAAATCTGTACAGAGACGTGGTCTGCAGCTGAAGATGTTCAAGCAGTGCTCCTCTTGGTCGGTGTTTGTGGACATGGAGCCAGGCTGTAATGCACTGGGTGCACTTAAAATCTTGCAGTTAACTCAGAGTTGTGCTGAATGTCCCTGCAGCACAGCTGTTGGAGGAACACAAGCCACTGCTGGAGACCAGCAGCACCCTTTCATGGGAGTATGCAAAACGAAAGAGGAACGATCTCTGAGTTTGCAGATTGCCAAAACCTCCATGATCTTCTCCAGGAGATGAGATTTTTGAAAGTGAAGAAGAGAGGCTGAAGTCCAAGTGAAGGAATATCCCTTGTTACTGCATTGAATGTGTAATAACTGTCACAGGTGGAAGGACCCATGATGGAAAGAGGAAAGGTGTGATCCCAGCTTGGGTGAAGAAACAGCCTGGGCCAAGAGGATGCAGACAAGGAGAGACACCATTGCAGCAGAGATGGAGGGACTATGAAAATATGAATGCAAATGGGGTATTATTTATGGCTTTTATGTTGGCATTTGATGAGCACCTTAATGTCTTGCCAGAAACAATGCTCTTAATGTTAAAAGAAAAGCTGCAGGCCATGAAAAGTGAGCAAAAAAACCCTCGAGGCTTTCAGGGATAAACTTAAAGAAATATGGGTGTAGGTGTATAGGGAAATAAGAGATAAAATCAGTAGTTATTTCAGGGAAAAGGGCAATCACTTGGGGGTTGAAAGTGAGCTGAACCATTTGTCTTACTAATGGAGAAGCAGGGGATCAAACAGTTTGGGAATGATCTTGGGGCGTCTTTCATATTGCAGATCTTCACAATGCAGGACTTGAAATAGCAAAGGAAAAAATTATGTCACATCCCTGAGATTCAATATCCCTGAAAGCCAACCTCTTGGAGAGGCTGAAGACAGCTGTGAGAGAGCAGATTTCCAACAGGGGACTGCCTGCAGTGAAGGCAAACACTGATCCCTTCCTCTCCCTGCATCTCATGTTTTGAAAAGGTATTTCTTGGAGTAGGAGGTGGCTACAACCATCCTGTGTGAGATGTAATTGCCTTGAAAAAGGTTGAAAAAATTCTGCAATCAAGGAGGGTAAATGGAAGCATGAAAGACAGAGATGTTATAGGTAAATATGGAATCTTCTTTGGACGAGTTGGACACCAAACACTCGTGTCACAGCTTTAAAGAGTGTTTGGGATTAGCAGAGCCTGGGCTGTCAGTCCCTGTGCCCTCAGTGTGTTACTGCTCTGAGTGACAGCACCAGCTCAGCCATGGAGTCAAGTCTGAGCAAACCTCCCTAGGAGGCAGCTGGACCTGCAGCCTTTGGGCACTCTCCATCCTGCCCTTCTCAGCCCATTTTCTCTGCTGGAGCTGCTCTGGAGCTGCTCACCCCACTGAGCTCTTGAGGAAGGGCTTCTTCACCAGCACTCAGCAGTGAGTGCTGAGGCTCTCCAGCCCTCACCACCGTGACACAAAATGCCCTCAAGCCCACTGGCAGGGGAGAGGCTCTTGGCTCTGGGGCATCTCCGGGCCCATCTCCTCCCCTCCTCAGATGGGAAACTCCACACAACTTGTTCTTCATCCCACTGGCAAATGCAGCAGTCAGCATATTGGCAAAAGGCATTTCCATTTTTAATTGACTGGTTATTCCCACATCCTCCTTCAGTCAGTGCCCTTCAAACCCACTTCCAGTAATTAAAATGGTAAATGTCTGCCCTTCATTTGCTGTCTCTGGTATTTTGTCCTTATAAATCCTACACAGTGCCAGGGCTTTGATCTGCCCATCTGCTCTGATCATGATCCCAGGACATCTTCAATTAACATGTTCTTTAAAATCTTGGTTTTTCTGCAGATTTAAGCATTGGTGCCTTCTACTGGTGCCTTCTACTGGTGCTATTTAGTTCCAAGTTATTAGTTAACCTAGTTATAGAGTAGTCATTATTTAGTCCTTGGCCACTTAGTTATACTACTTTTACCAAGTGTATTTTTTGTACATGTGCACAAAAGAATATATGGATTTGAACACAAGCCTTGCTACTACATTTGGGAAATTTGATGTGGGTTATTCTTGGCTCTGGGTTCCTATCAGTCCTAAGCCTGTGCATGCAGAGGGCTGCACCAGGGGCTGTCAGACAGGGCTGCCTGGTCAGCTCTGCTGCTGGCCACTCTCCTGGCTCTGGGCCCTCCAGCCTTGCTGAATATTTTCAGTCCTGCCTGGAGAACTCCCAGTATGAAATAGCAGCATCACTAGATGGCACAGGTGAGCTGTTGTCTGACAAGCAGAGAATAAGCCTAGCAGTGAGGTTTCTTCCCACAATGTTTTATTTTTTTATACTTTTGTGGCTGCTTCAGGCAGCAGGATACATCTAATGCTTCCAGACCTGCCCTATAACCCCATTAAATACCACACTGTTATCCATTGTGGTTCTGCCACCTCCCTGTTCCCATCCTTCCCATCCCAGGGATGCACTAGGATAGAGATTTTAATTTGCCATCCTCCATGAGAATGAAATATAACCCCAATAATAACAAAATTTTAAAAAATCATCATAAAGAGGTCTAAAGATATTTAATGAGCTCTGTCTTTCCATAAAGGATTGCTTTAAATAATATTTTATGAGTTCTGTCTTTGTATACATAATTGCTTGCAAAAATATTGGCAATCAAAGCCTAAAACTGCAGAATAATTGTGGTCTAATGGTCTTTGCTGGCAGGGAACAGGCTGGTGGCTGTCCCACTGTGTGGCCCTTCCCCTGAGATATCTGTCCCCCTGCTGTCACTACAGGGGTGACATACATCTAAGTTATGGCCTGAAGTGGCTAAAACCAAATGTCAAACATGCTCCTGAAGTGCCCTGGGCTTCTGTTAAGATCTGCTGCCAAATGGGACCTTTGTCATGAGGAATTATTCTGTTTGTTGGGTGTTGCATTCAGGGCTTGACTTGCCAAGTATTGAACGTGTGAAGGAATTTCCTTCACTAAAGCTTTCAATCAAAAAAGATCAAAAAGAGACTTTTGGACAGACAAAAATAAAACCCTTTGGTCAAAAGAGAACTGAAGATGGTACCACTAATTTCAATTGATGGAATAGAGGCTGATGTGTGTATGTGCACATGTGTGTGTAGGGAACTGGGGTTTATTGTCAACTTCTGCCTTGTTCTTTCATAATTAAGGGTATTTCCACATGGCCACTGATGTGTCTCAGGACTAAGAGGAAAATGGCCTTTTCCTTTTCTATGGTGGAATAGATCAAAGGACACAGCTTCTTCCAAAATAAGAAATCCATGTCCTTACAGGATGCTCTGCAAGATGCTGTTACTGTCCTGCTCTCTGGACTTTATCCAGGCTGGATGCAGCAAGGAAAGCAAATATCTGCTGAGCTCTCAGGGTTTGCATTCCCAGGAGATGGGCTGCTCCCAGCCTTAGCAGAAGTGCCAGACATTGGGTAATGCTTTGGCTTGAGATCAGGAAACAATCTTGTCTGCTCCAAACTCTGTTGGTGTCCATGGGAAGGCTGCACTGAGCTCAGCTGAGTGCAGTGAAGCATCTAAACTATTGCTCACCACCTGTGTTTGAGCAAGTAGGTGGAGGTTTTGCCCTGATTTTCCCTCTGAATTGGAAGGGAAGCCCTCCTCACCTCTCCCTCATGGACTTAGAATCTTTTGCATCAATTTCACCCTCCACCTGCATTTATTTTTGTATAAACACCAAACCAGAAATTTCAAGGATTCTTGGCTCAAGCCACCCACTCCTCCTCCCTGCAAGGCTCCGTGGGTTGACCTCAAGGCAACAAGCAATGCTCATCACCAGTTCTAGAAAATATTTCTTTAGGAATAAATCTCTTTTTAGGCATTTCTATAAGCATAAAGAGGGTTGAAGGAGAGCTCCCAGGCAGCACTTTCCATGAGATCCTTGGCTGGAAAGTGTGAATTGTAAGTATTAAAAGAGCCCCCTTCCAAGGTGTCTGGTGACAGATGTTCTCAGCAGCATGGCCTCTGAGGAGTACTCCTTCACAGATGAGCCATCTTCCTGTGTCTCCCAGAAAACCCAACCCCTCTTCCCCAGAGCAACCCCCAGTGTCTATCACAGCCAGCAATTTGTCTTGTGCTAATGCAGCCCTGCCATTCCTGCCAGGGGTGGGATTACAAGTGCACTGGATACCCAGCTTTAATCTGATTGCTTGAGGAGCTGTGAAAGACCTTCTCTATTGCAGGCTCCTGACCATGTTGTCCTTTCCCTCGTATTTCTGCTATCACATTCCTACTATTCTTGTCAGTCAGCTGTTGGCCAGCTCTGATATTCTGACTTTTTTTTGAAGAGGAAAACCCATGTGTTTTGGAATGGAGATGAGAACTCTGGCTATTCCTGTATAATGCCAAGGATGGGTCTAAACCCTCAGTGAGGTAGGAAGGACCCACTGGCCCCCTTTGACCCTCTCCAAGGTCTCCCTCTGAGGGGGAATGAAGCTCATTGGCAAGAGTTGTTCTCTGAACCAGAGATTCCTCTTGCTCCCATGGGAAGAAGAATCTGAAAGGGAAAAGCTGTATGGCTGTGTCTCTCTTATTGAGGCTATCCAATGATTTAATGGACCCTATTTATCACACTACATACATAAATAAAATTATTCTATTTTCCAAGTCCCATTGTGATTTCCACTGTCTCCTTCAGTGCTAATCCTAGTTGTATCCACTCAGCAACAGCAGAAACAAGTTGTCACAATGCTTAGAAAAGTTCTCTGCACACCCAGTTTTACCTGGAGGTATTTAAAGAACTGTAGTCTAAACCCACATGTCCTGTTTCATTGGGTACTGCAGCTACAGCTGCATTTCAGGCTGGGATGCTCACACATAACCCAGCCACATTTAGATTTGATCTCATGCCTTCGGTTTAACTGCACAGAATAAATACTGCAGCTGAAGAACAAATGTTCTTAGTTTTTTTGGTTTTTGGGATTTTGGGATTTAGTTTTTTGGGATTTTTGGTGGTTTTTTTAAGTGTTACGCATCTGTATTTGCAGGATTATTTGATCAGGCAACCTAAATATGTCCTGATAAAATAATTATTTAAATAGAGATGAACCATTCCCCCCGCTTCTTTTCTTTTGTGATTATCAATCCAATGTGAATATTTTGCTGCCAAGTCTCTGTTTGCTTCTAGAAGTGTTCCAATACTTAAACTCCATCTGTGAAGATGGCAGAAACGAGCAAGCCCTCAGCTCCAACAGCTCTTGTTTGCCAAGGTGAATTTTCCTTGACTATTTTACATGGCCATGAATCTTCCTGCCATGATTATGCTCAACAATGAGCCCTGGTAGCTTCTCCCTTCCCTGAGTCCTCACTGCAGCTTTCACTGCTTGACCCTTACTCAATTAATTTCTTTTGCAGTGACTCAATGACTTTTTTTCCAATCCTATTCAGCAGTCTGGTCCTAGACAAGTAAAAGATGTGTTAGACTATATAACAGCTAATAACTGTGTCTGCAGCTCTGTAACCACAATGTAGAAACTTATCTGCCAAATTAATATCAATGCTTCCTGAATTTAAATAGCCTACAAATAATGTTTTGCTTGACATGCATTTGTCACCTATCTATCTGCCATACCATACCTTCACTGCTTCACTAGTGTTATTTGAAAGACAAGATAATAGTGATATTTAGAAAATACTGTTGCCTGTGATAATTTTGGGTTTGATTTTTGTCTGAGAAGTGAAGAGGGCTGACACATTCTTCAATACACGCAGAAATATGTATGCTAGGAGGTCATGACTTCAGCTTCTTTCTTCTCTTTCTTCTTTTTTCTCTGAAGAAGAATTCATGAAAGCTGGGTTAAGTGCAGTTGGACTTGATGATCTTAAGGGTCTTTTCCAACCTAAATGGTTCTATGATTCTTTGGTACTTTCAGGCACAGCTCCTTGCAATGATGGCACAGTTGATGCCTCTGTGTCACTCACCACTTCCCTGTGGTTGCAGATGTCATAAAATCATAGAATGGTTTGGATTGGAAGGGCTCTTAAAGGCTTCACACTTCCTGCCATAGGCAAAAACACCTTCCACAGTCTCAGGCTGCTCCAAGCCCTGTCCAGCCTGGCCTTGGACAATCCCAGGGATGGGGCAGCCACAGCTTCTCTGGGCAGCCAGTGCCAGTGCTACACCACCCTCACAGGGAAGAATTCCTTCCTGACATCTAATGCTCTCCTCTTTTAGTTTAAAACCATTCTCCCTTGCCCTGTCACTATCTGCCTGTGTATATTGTCCATGCTCGGGCCTCAAGGAGGCTTCTACTGCAGCCTTACCTGACACAGAAAATTTCCACCTCTCCCTAAACAATTCAAGTTGTAAAAGCCATGACATCTGTTTTGACAAGCTGCAGGCCACCAGGAGGGTGTGTATCACTTTCTTTCTCCCCTGCCTGGATGGGGCTCTTTTGCCCCCACAGTGTGAAGATGAGGTTACTGAGACCATGGGAGTTGCTGCTCCTGCAAACAGCTCTGTTTGAAGCAGACCACTGGTCCAGGACAGGCATGAGAGAAAGTGTTTGCAACTTTTGTTTGGAGTGAAAAGGAAAATATACAGCAATGGAGGGGCTCTTGGCTTTGATCATTACTGGTTTGGGGAAATAAAAACATAACCCAGAGAGAGAGGGGTGTAATAATGTCAGGTCAATCTCTTTGTTATTTTCCAGGATCAAAAGGGGCTGTGGGAGTTTAGCTTCTATTGCTTTCCACTTTTGCTTTCTACTTTTCGGCTTTTCTCCTCAAAAATTAATACAGCCCCCTCTGGACTTCTCACACCCAGGTGCCCCCCACTCCTGCCAGTCCCGAGCCCACTGCAGGCTGTGTGGCACAGTACTGGGGTAGCTCACTGCTCAGGGGTGCCCATCGCTGCTCAGCCTGCCACGTGCTACTTCAAAAGATACATGGTAATAATCCTTTCTTCAGTGTTTTGAACCAGAGTTTACTTTCTTGCCAGAGCTCACCCCACTGGGTTGATGAAGGATGTTTGGGTGCAGCCAGGACAGAAGCCTGAACAAGGCCCTCTCACCCCAGAAATATGCTGATCAGCATCCACAGAATTCCATTAATAACCTCTTTTCCCTTCAGCACCACCTCGAGTGTTTTTTTCAGCATCACGGAGGACTGAGCCTGCTGTGAAGACAACAGCTGCTCATGCTCACTTGTAGAGACCAGCAGCAGCCCACTTACACTGGCCCAGAGAAAAACTGTTTATTCTGACACAGAAATGCTCCATGGAGCATCAGAGCTGTGTAAGCATCCCCAGTGCAGGGTTCTCTGCAGTGGAAATCACCTGTCTCTGGCATGGGCACAGCAGGCAGCCAGGGCTTGGCTCTGAGCAGCACAGCCTGGCTTGAGTTTATAAGTGTCAGAGGCATGAAGATATGTTTACATAGGGTGATACCCAGCAGTGAGGCATCCTTGCTTATTTTTATGATTCCATCAGCATGTTCTTGACTGATAATGAATGGATTCCTTGCAGATTAACAAGCTGAAAACATTTTTGTTATTACAGAGAGCCAAATCAAACTTTATTGAACAAATACGTCTTCGATCCCTGGCTAATGAGTTTTTCTGTTGTTTGAACACGTTATGTGATATGAATGAAACTACAGCTGAATTAGACTTAGTTGTTCATGTAAAATTCACAAGCTACAATTTTTTCCCACAGCTTTATTTTAGGCAGGTAAGTTATTTTTGAAATGACAGTTTTGCACAATTTGGCTATGTAATAGTGATTAATGAAAATAGTATTTACTGGTCCCATTTTATGAAGAAATTGAATCAGAAGCATGCTTTGAAATGCAGAAGGGCTGATCCCTCTATGCCTCCCACCACTGACTCGTGAATAAAACACTTGTTTTGTGGTTTGCTTCGTAAAGCTGTGCCCTGGCAGGGGAGCACAGGGCACAGCTGCTGCAAGCCCAGCCCCAGGACGGTCACCTGGCCTGAGAGGAGCTCACATTTTGGTACCTGCAGTGACTCTACTGACCTTGATTTGTTCCCAGCTAATTTGGTATGAATAGTATCAGAATCAGGGTCATGGCTATATCCATTAGTGATGCAGAACAGAGGTTAAAAATAATCCTCGGTGACTGACATGCAGATTTATATAATGAAAGATGGGGCAAGTCCAGATTTCTCCAGTAAACTGGTGTTAAAAAAACTGCTCTGAGTGCTTGAGACCTAAAGCCTGTGATGGAAAAGGAACATTTAGACAGGGTCTGTGTGTGGACTATTTGTGGAATTATTGTTAGTCAAATCTATTATGATGCATTCCCTTATGTTCCATTTTCACCTGTTAAAATAAATTAAGCTGTAGCATTTCTAAAAATTAAGAACTGCCAAAAAAAAAAAAAAAAAAAAAAAAAAAAAAAAAAAAAAAAAGAGGGAGCTGACATTTAGAGTATTTTGGAGCTTTCTTATACTGTAGAAGGAATTTGTAAAATTTAAACCAAAGTCACAAGCACAGATTTTCTCTGTGTAATCCTCCTGGTCTTCTGGCACTCCCCAGGATATTCTACAGTTCATAACCTGTAGGAAAAATAGAGCCCAAGAGAGCAGATGACACTGATGCCCAACTCCATATGAGGAGATTTGCTGCCATCTTTTGGTAGATGCATGTTCCAGAAATTAATGAAAAATTATCTCTCACAGATACCAAACATTTTCTGCCTCTGCTCATTCTTAGTCCATCTGCAGCATCAGCTCTTGGAGGGATTTAAAATTGTGTAGATGTGGCATTTGGGGACATGGTTTAGTGGTGGACTCGGCAGTGCTGGGTTAACAGTTGGACTTGAGGTTCTTCAACGTCTTTCCCAATCTAAACAATTCCATGACTCCATGATTCTGTGCACTCAGCCTCTACTGCAGGGACAACTTGTGAAAATTAACCTCAGCCAATGATACTCCAAGGAGCTCCCAATAACCCTGGGTGTGCTTGTGGGACTGGCAGGGCTTAATGTGGGGCAGGGCCTGGGCTGGTTTCTTCCTGGTCTGGCTGCTCAGAGAAAAGCTGTAGGGAACAGGCTGCAATCTCTGCACGTCTGCAAGTAATAAAATACTTCTTTATGCCCAGAGGTAATAAAAGAATATATTTGATAAGCTCAGGCAGCAGCAGGACGATGCAAGGGGAGGGAGCAAGGCTGGGACACAGTGCTCCACAAATCACACTCATTACAGTCAGATTTACCTTTGCAGAGGACAAAGAGCTGAGGCTGCCCTTTGGCAGGGGCAGGTTGAGGAGCTGCAGCTCAGGGTGAAAGTGCACCCTTGTGACTGAGCCAAAGGAATGATGGAGAATGGCCTGTGCCCCTGTTCCCCTCTGGGGTCCTGCCTCTGCACTGGCAGCTGCCTCACTTCCCTTGCTCCTCTGACTCCTGGAGGAGAAGGTTCAATGCACCCCAGCAGAAAGTTGCCCACTGCTTTTGCTCAGGCTACGTTTTTTCATGGGACAGTGAGTGAAATCCAGGGCAGGCTTTGACAAGCCCCAGGACGCAGGAAAAGAGGGAAGGCACCAGCTGCTGCCAGAGGGAGAACCGAGAGGCTGCTGAGAGCTGACATTTCACCCTGACTGCAACTCTGTGCTCTGGTACTCTGTGCTCTGGTTACAACACCCACACTCGTAGTGGTGTCTGGATCAACAGAATGACTGTGGTTAAAAGAACTTTCCAAATTTGAAAGAGATTTTTTTTCCGTGAGTTGCTACCCTGGTGGCAGGCTGCACACTTTATTTTAATGTGGATTTGGTATCCAGCACAATTCCTTCAGCCTTTGCTGCCTCAGCTTGCTTTTCTAAGGTCGATATGTGGCTACACACAATCCTTCCCCCTCTGCCACCCCGTCATGCCAAGAAATTCCTGAGATCCCACTGAATTCCACAAGCCACTTCATTTATTCACTTCAGCTCAACATTAAGGTTCTTGCAGGGTTTATTTAGTTTGAACCCTGACCAAAGTTCCCATGTGCTGTGTGTGTGCTCAGCTGGATGACTCCAACCTTGCTCCCAGGCTGTGCTGGGACAGGCACTACTCACCTGCTTGGTGTACAGCCCTGCCACAGCTGTGGGAGCAGTGACCTTCAGAGAAATCCTGTTGGGAAAGAAAAGGCAAGAGCCAGGTAAGAGCACAAGCTGGGAACCTGCCTCCTCTCACTATCCATTCCCACTGTGCAAGGGAGAAAGACTGGGAAAGAACTAATTTAAAATAAATAAATAAACAAAACAAACCAATGTTCCGTGGTTGGGATGTAAACTCCCAGCAGTGATTCTTTTTTTAACGCAGACATCCCTTGTGTGGTGGGGGCAGAAGGGTGACCAGCCAGACCATCAGCAGTTTCCTGGCTGAGATCATTCCCCTGTTTATGTTGTGGGTGATGCTCTGAGTGTCCCAGGGATGCCCAACAGTGCAGGACTGGCTTTATATCTCATCCTGAAAGTGGCTCAGCTCCACCTCTGTTCCCCTCCAAGAGCAAAGCACTCCTTGCCTGACCTTTTGCCACCGGGAGAGTAAGCTGTGAGGGCTGATTCGTGTGTCTGAGGGAGAGTTAGGAAAGATGTCAACTCCCTAATTCACAAGAGCCTCTCCACGTCCCGCAGTCAGTCCCCACGGGGGAAGTTTTGCTGCCTCGCTGACCCCTGGCCGTCTGACAGCTCCTTTGGACGCTCACCAGTTATCACACACAGCCTCACCTGCTCACGGGTCATCTTTCAAATTCTCCTTTCCTCCTTTCCCACCACTCTTGCCTCAACTAGCATATGGAGAATTGAAATTTTAACAAGACGGGGAGCTGGAATTAAATTCTAAATTGAATTCCAGGTAGTTCGAATTAAGCTAATTCAGACCAAACGGGGAATTTCATCGAATCAGTATAGTTTGGTTGGAAGGGCCCTTTAAAAGACCCCTCGCCTCGTTTCCCGCAGGGCGGGGGACGCTGGTACCCAGGCGGCTGCAGGTGTCCCGGGTGGTACGGGGCTGGCACTGCTGCACCTCGCGGCTGCCGCAGCCGCTGCGCTCCCTTACGCGGGTGCCGCCGGGGCTGCCCGGCGGAGCCCCCGGCGCCTTGCCCGGGGAGCGGCCCCGCAGCCCGGCCCGCCCCGCCCCGCGCCGCCCGCA
>VZUI01084311.1:0-229683 GCA_013401135.1 Cettia cetti | reverse complement strand
AAAAAAAAAAAAAAAAAAAAAAAAAAAAAAAAAAAAAAAAAAAAAAAAAAAGATAGAGAGAAGGATAAACTTCCTGTGTGAGAAGGGAAAAAAATAATAGGATTAAAATAATGTACATCATTACCATTGCCTACCAATCTCCTCTGCCTTGGTGAGAGAAAAATTTCAGATACACTAGATACAGAGGGGGATCTGGAAAAAAATTATCTGTGGAGTAAGAAGGAATTGTATCTCATGTGTTGGCTGCTTTTATCTAAAATAGAATTATATCCATTGACTCAGTTTTACTCCCACAGTCCTATTTATATCTGTGTTACCTATAGACAGGACATCTCACCTCTGTCCTCTCCAAACTGAGAAGCACATGAGCTGTAGCTTCTTTTGTCTCAAAAACCTGAGAAGGAGCCTTAAATTGTTCAGAATCTATACATTAATCATAGGTAATTTGAAGCTCTCCCAGAGTTGTCTATGTGATTAAAAATGCTAATGCTTTTCTGGTTATTTTAATGTTGGTTAAGCAGCATAGTGTTAAAAGCTGCAGACAAAGAGGAGGCAAAATATATTTGTGAGGAGGAGCTCATCACTGCCTGGAAACAGAAGTGTCTGGAGAATTAGAGACTATAAATACCAATATCTGAAAAGGTGAAGTACAGAGAAACAAAAGCAAGAAAAATATGGATTACAATTAGAAGGCAATCCTTAAAGGGAAATCCTGTGCTTGGTTTGGTACAATCCCTGCAGGGAATTGGTGCCCTGGTGGGAAGTCATGGTCTCTAACTGTCAGAATCATGGTGGTGAAGATGCTCAGGCTATTTGGTGTCAAATCCCAAACATGTCACAGCCTTCTTGAGGGACATCACTCATGTCAGCTTGATGAGGGGACAAGAAGCTCACACACCACTGCACACAAATCCTGAATCAGCTTGTCACCCATATTATTTAAAAGCAAGCAAAAGGTGAACTCAAACTTCTAATTTTGCTAAAAAAGAGCCTGCTTGGTGCTGATGTAGCCAGGTCTGCCTCAGTGATCACCTTTGCTCTGCTGTCCTTAAGGATGGGACAGGTATTTGGAACATGTCTGTGCCCAGCAGCATCCTGCATTTTTCCATCCTCCCTTAAACTGGAGCAGGCTGTATACAACTCTTGGAGAAAGACAGGCTGTCCAGCAGAGAATTTCTGGTGCCTGAACGACAGCTTTTGTTTCCCTGCACGGCCATCAGTATAAATTACAGAATTGTTAATGACAATGGCCTTGAAGGTGGTTCTCCTGGTCAGGCAGCAGCTGTTCTGCAAAGCCTGGTACTTAATGTGCTTGTTGGTCTGTGCAGTGAGCCAACCTTTGATGTTTGCAGCTGTAAATACAAGGAAGGCAAACAAAATGAAAGATCTCTTTAATTCCAGTGTTGAACTGTCAGCTTCAGGGCCTATTGCATGAGCTGTGCATGATCCAGGGTTTGCTCTTGTCTCCTTTTGTTTAGAAACAGGAACCACTGCAGGCCAGGGTCAGGCTCTGGGGCCCTTGCAGGCTGTGAGCAGTGAGGTTCTGGGAGCTGCTTGCTGCAGGGTAAGGGCTTTTCAGCTGTCCCCAGTTCCTTCCACATGTGCTGGACAGCCACTAAATAACTGAGAGGGAAGATGACCATGGATAAATTTGCTGTGCCAGAAAACAGAGTCCCATGAATTCCAGCAGACTTCCTCAGCAAAGGCAATGTTAATGTAACTCTAATGCATTAGTTCAGGGCTTGGATTGCCCTGCTCTGGTTTAAATCGGAGCACAAGTCACATGTGAAGATAGGAGCTATCCATTTGCAGTTTTGTTTCTAGTTTTATATGGTGCACATTGTTTCTTTGTTCAGTTTGCACAATGTCCAGCACACTACTGCTCTCCAAATCCCCAGCTCACCACAACCACAGATGAGAGTCTGTGTGTGTATCCAAAGTTCTGCAGACACTGCACCCCAAGTGATGGTTTACATTCCACAGCCTGGAAAATCTGTTCGTGTCTGCTTTGGAACAAACTGTGGGGTGATTTGAAATAGCTGCTTCCAGCAGCACTTCCTGGAAAAGTGCTTACAATGACAACTGAGCTAATAGCAGAGGGCTTAGCTGATTCCTGCCCCTGACCTGGTATTTTATTTGCACTAAAAGCACAGATCCTGTGATAGCAGCCTAGCACTGGGTTAGCTGTGCTGATGTCACTGTAAGCCCTAAGATTTATGCCTCACATTTACTGAGCAGAGGAGCTTTGATTGTTTAAGACATGGCCTTTCCCCAGCTGTTTGTTTTTCCAAGTGCAGAGTCAGGCCAGGCTCCTGTGGCTGAGGCAGGTGCCTGTGCCAGCACGACCATCTGCAGCCAGCCCTCCACCTGCATCCCACTTCCCTGAGTTTAATCTTTCAGCCCCTCTGACCACTCAGGTCTGCTGTGTCCTCCTGGCAGGAAAGCTGCTCACCCCTCTTAGTGCCAGCTACTGCCAGATCCTCTGTTGGGGAACAGCCTCACAGCACTCCAGCTCCTCCTAAATATAAAGAGGACACATGGAAGTCCTTTGGGGAGTGCTGGATCTCTCACTGTTGAAACCTGGATTGTCTGTCAGCACTTCACTGTGGTGTCTGTCCAAGTGGGAGAGCATGGGAGGTGCTGGCCATGCTCTCTGCCTTGGGACACCACTGCTGTGGTGAGGCTGTACACAGTGTGTATTGCAGGTCTACCTTAACAAATGGCAGGCTAGAAACATTCATGTTGCTCTTTGGAAGAGAAAAAAACCCAACAGTGAAAGTTTTAAGGGAAAAGAAAGTAGTTCAGGAAAGCTCTTACACCTGAATAGCCACTTCTATCCAGCTTGAAAAAACACCAATGTTGATGTAGTGTCCAGGATAAAGGAAAATTGAAGCTTTTGTTTAATGCTTTTCCCAAGAAAACGTGATCATTGAGACCTGCAAGGCAAGATGTGCATATTTTTTCTGGAAAGAAAAGCATTCTAGTGGTCTTCCAAATGTTCTTAGATATGCTGTGGTGTCTCTGGACTGTAGTCAACATCATATTGCTGGTTTTGGGGTCATGTCTTTTTGAGAAGAAAAAGCAACAGGGAAAGCATTTGGGGAGACTGCAAAGGAAATAATTGTGTTCACCAGACCTTTTTGATATGTGTGTCAGAAAGGCTCCAGGAAATTAAGTTTTTGTTAAGCATTTCTTCCCATCCAGTCCCCTTCTGACTGTGAAGTACAACTGTTGTCCTGCTGGGATAAAAGTCAACTGTATCTCTTCCCTCAGTGTCAGGTGTAACCTCACACCAGGCAGCAGCTTTGAAGCTGGGCAATCCAAGTAGATTCCTTTTCAAATCTGAAAACTCAATCTCCAAAATGTCAACTTCTAAGCCTGCAGTGTTTCACATTAGCTGTAATGCTGCCATTCCAACTCACACAGGTGCTCAGGACACGTGGAAAGCAGAAGAGGGAAGGGAACAGGAGGAGCAAAGTAAAGCTGAGCACATCCCTTCTGTTTTCTCTCTGGCAGTGCAGAGGGGGCTGGGTTCATAAGGACACAAATAGGTCCCACAACATCAGTAAAAGAGCTCTCAAAGGAATTTATGAAAGTAACTGTTTTATAGTAAACTTTTTGTTTCTTTAGCTCTGACTACACAACAAATGATAACATAAAATCAAACATGACACCCTACCTGCAGGACTTGACTCTGACAGATGGAGCTGTGTTTAAATAGCACCGTGTTGCCAGTTCCAATAAAGCAAAATACACAAATGTTAAAAGCAAATGGGAGAACAAAAAATGTTCAGTTCTTGGAAGTAGACCAGAAAAGGTGGGAGCAAAGAACATGCAGGAGAAAACTCTTACATGGAGATCAAAGGAAAAAGCTGGTCACCAGAGTAGAAAACCAGAAGGACTGATAAATGTATTTCTGAAGTACTGAAACTTGATATTAACAAAGAAATCTCAAACATTTCAAGACAAGCATGGTCAAGGTGCAGATATATTTGGATTACTTTATGGGTAAAGATGGCATTTCCAAGTTTCTATTTAATTCTGAACAGAAGTTTTACTGAAAATAGCATCTCTTTTTAGTGAAGTTTGAGATCACTTTCTGGTGTCCATCAACACAGCTCCACCAAAGTCATAATATGAATTTCCAGTTATATTCAGTGGGGATCTCAAAACCTGGAGCTAGTCTGATAACCCTGGGAGTAACTTTGAGTCTCTTGTGTTAATGATGAATTTAAATAACTAAGAACTTCCACAAGTTTTGTCATAAGCTGGTTTTGGAAATATGAATTGCTCAGATTTCACAACTTTTGCTTTTGTTACAGTATTTACTGTCCTGCTTAGGGTATCAATTTCCAGTTCTTGGCAACTAATATGAGAATTTCAACTTCTGTTAAGCTCTTGAGTTTGTGAAGAAGAAATTTGCAAGCAGGTATTGACTGAACCTTGAAGATGAAAAAAAAAAAAAAGGATCAGAAGGCAAAAATTAAAAAATTGCAATTTTAAATTGAATTCTCATGGTTCTGAAGCTTCCAGCTCAGGATTGCTGAATTCTTTGGACTGGTAACCCTGGCACATTGCCCAGGATAGCTGAGTGAGTAGTGCTTGTTCAACAAAAAACGCCAAAGCTCTTCCCCTAGGCATATTAAAAGCTTCAAAATACAAACTTGTAGACTACAGTTAGTAGTCTACAGACTACTAATTGTGTATTTTTCTTCCCCAAAAGCATGAAATGAAGTGATATCAATTCCAAGCACACAGAAAACAGAGTAAAGGACTTTTGCCCTTCACTTGTTGTAAAAGTTCAATTTAAACTTCTCTTAAGCACACTGGCAAATCTTTATATCCTCAGATGTGGATGGTATGAGGATTCAAGTTCTTTATGACACAATAATGCTGAGTGCACAACCAAAGGTTATCATCCTACAGGTTAAATGCGTGCGAGGAGTCTCTTGTATCCAGTCCCTACAAGGCAAATCCCCTTGGAAAATTGGGATCACCTGCATCACGTGGAGGGTGGGGTGGAGGAGGTGGCCAAGGCCCACTACAGGAAGGGAGATTTGGAGGGAGGGGTGCAGGATAAGGGGTTGGGTTTAGACCAACAGTATTTGAGGTATGAGTGGAGCTACAGCACTTTCCAAGAACTGTGGGTGATTTTCCAATAATCCATGTTAACATGGAGTGTTAACGGGTGCTGCTTGTTGAGCTGCCTGCTGCAAGATAAGGACCTGTCTTCTGCTGGATGTCATAGCCTGCTTTGGAGGTACCTTTGTCTAAATGTCTGTCTTGGTGTTTATTTCTATTTCTGGAGCTCAAAAGTGGAATGAAGTAGGTGTGTGTTAGTGTTTGAACTGTAGGAGCATGCAGAGCCTATCTAAGGGGAGCCAAATGTCCTCATGCAGGGACACATGAGACACAAAGCTTGGCTTGCTGGACTTCAGCAGGGGTGCTAGAACAGCTGAGTATGGTGTAGTGCATCTGTAAGTTGTGAAGGAAATTCCTTAACCAAGAGACTCAGGGGCTGAAGGGCTTCTAGGCTGTGCCATGGGGTCTGGATTCAGTAAAGAAGGTTATCTTTGGACCTGTCTAAACAAGGGGCTGTGGGGAATTCCTTTGTGAATTGTTGTGCCTTTTGAATTGATTGTCTTGAGACAGAGACAGCCTCAGCATGGGTCACCCTCTCTTTTCTTGTCTCTGCCCTGTTGCTTTGACCAGAACTCCAAGTGGAAGTTCACACATCAAGTGACCAACGTAGAGCAAGGAAATGAGCAGGGTAAGGGGGGATGATTTTTATCAGTTGCCTTTTAAATTACCACTGAAACTCTGCTGCTGACTTGTGTGCAGCAGTAGCTCAGTAACGTGTTTCATTGTATTCAGTCCAGTATCTTCCTTGTGTGAATAGTTGTTGGTTTTGCCTTGCCTTAGTTTGCATTTTTAGGGTTATTGTTTTTGTAATTAAAAGTATTAAAAGAGCTGATGTTTTTAAAACATGCTATTTTTTAGCACAATTAGGTAACTTTAAAAAGAATGAAAAAGCTCTTTTCATGTAGTGGCAGGTTATAGAGATATGGGGGAACAACACAATTTTACTGTAACCATTTAGCAGATACCAGTGAAAAATGCACTGTATTATCTTCTAGCCCTGTCTTGTCAAAAGCTGCCACAGAATTGCCATCTTGAAGGCCTCTCTTGTAGCAGTTCATACATTACAGCTGCTTGTTATTAAACTTGATTTTTCTTTCAGAATTATTACATTGATTTATTTGTTCCTTTCACCTCCACAGCAAAACTAATAAAACTATTTTCTTGGACAAAATAAAAGATATTGCACCTTTTAAATTACCTATGACTTTATGTTCTCCCACAGGAGTTCTTGCTTCTATTTGTACAAATTATAAAATAATTGAGGCCAGACTTCTACCTTTTTTTTTTTTCCCCAAACAGCTATTTCACCTTTTTTTAACCAAGGAGTTTTGTTATAACTGGATCTTCCAAGATTTATTGCAGTAGGAATTGCTAATGCTGAAAGCTGCTGTTACTGGTAGTTGTAAGCACAGGAGCTGTATTGTACCAAAATAGTGAGGTGCTAGTGAAGAACTAAAAAGTAACGTGGATTTCTGTGACTTTCTGGCAACTTCAGCACTGACTTGAACACTATTTCTTCCCTAATACATCTGACTAGGAATGCTGTTGCTACATTCTGATCTTTATTGAATTTTTATCTCTTTTTGGTGGAAGTATTATTTTCTAGTTTCTACTGCTGCTTTTTCTTCTCAGTGTGCTTGCTTAAAGGCTGTGCATATGACATATGACAATGTACTCAGGAGATACAGTCTCTATTAGTAGATTAAAAAGCTACCTTTAGGTAATGATTTTTTTCTTAGGGGATCCTCTATCAGCTCCTCTTATTGCTGTTTTTCCTGAGGGTCTGTTTTGCAGCTATCCTTTGGATGTACTAAAGTGCCATAAATTTATTTTTAGATTGTGTAGCTCCATTTGCAGAATTGCCTCCCTGTGCTGTGTTTTCCCTTTGGTCCTCCTTGCTGTGTGGTCTGTAGACATTTGCTCTGGCACAGAGGGATGGCTCCTGGGGGTGTCTGGGCTGGTCTCTGACATGGCAGGGGAGCTGCTCTCCATTAGGTGCCAACTTTGGATTTAAAGGCTCAATCCTGCAGATTTGAGTCTCTCATTAAAGAAAAAAAACCACCCATCTATTTTAGTATATCAAAAATTATGGTTCAGGTGTTTCAGTTTTGCAGGAAACTTTAAAACCTGTCTGCTCAGTCCTAGCTGAGTACCTGATTATGAACAACTGCACTGGAATTTGAATTTTGGAGCTGCGTGCTTTCTTTTTTTTTCTCCTTTGAGCTGTCTTGGGTCTAATTACAATCTCTGCCCACATCTCTGTGGGCATGTTTGCTGGGCACAGATTGAGGCTTGCTCTCCCTGGCACATCAGCTCAGGAAAGGCACCTGCAGGGGAATATTGATGTCCAGGACTTGCCTCTTGGTAGAATTTCAGCTTCTGATTACTGCACTTCACATTTTTATTCTTTGGGAACGTATAGCAACTGAAGGAAAGAAAACAGAGGATTTTGTGAACTAAATGGTCTCTACTCACTGACAAAGTGCTGGGGATATGGCTAAAGTGAATTATTTGTGCTCAGTTCTTCAGCTCTGCTGGTGGGGATTCCTGCTGCTCCTTGTAGAACCCCCTCGAGCCTGTGCTGCTGCTGCCTCCTCTGAGCTTGCTGATATCTGCTGGCAAATTGTGTCTGTTGCTCAGTAAGCTAAGCACTTTCTTCCAGGCTTTTTTTGAGCTTAAAACTTACTCTTTATTGAAAGGCAGCTTTTGGTTGCAGCCTACCTTTCTCTGCTGGCTCAGTGCAAGAAAGCAGAGCAGATGTGATTTCTTTCAGTTTATTTCCCTTTATTCTAATTCACTCTCCTTAAAAGCAAGTTTGCTGTGATTATGGCCAACAGCAGTTTCTGGCCTGGAAGATGAAGCATGTGTTAATAATAATAATTTTTTAAATAATGTATTAATAATTTTTAAATAATCAGCTGCACAGCTGATTATTGAATATTTCACTTCATAATCAATGTGAGAAATCTTCCCATTTAAAACTTTTAACAACAGTTTGATATTCTGATATTTCCTAGACAGTCAAGCTTTGCTTTTGTAAATAGCAGTTATGGAATAAATTCAAACAGGAAAATTTGGTATGACTTTTTTTTCTGCCCTCAGTTGTGCAGGTTAAATCAATACACTTAATAAATCTGAACCATAAGGAACTGCAGGAAGACTTTTAGAGCAGTCTGATCTGAATAAGGGATATCAATGGAATCAAGGTACTATGGGAAAATTTTCTGGCACTTAGAATAAGTTTTTAAAACTGAGCTTCACTTGTTAATTTGGAATTGGCCAAGAGAGTTCCTGTAGTTATGATGGCACCTACAGGTACTCTCTGGCAAGGAGAACCTTGTAGACCACTAAAGCAATTACTCAAGACAAAAATCTCAGCTCAAACAGAACAATATTGTCTAAGAGTTAAAGTTTTCTGTCTGAGAGGGATTTTCAGTCAGACTGGAGTGGTGTAGGTGAAACAGAGTTTTTTATGGTCTCCTCACTTTTAATTAACGATTCTTCAAATTGTTTAGGTTGTGCTAGTTAATTAATTCTTTGGCTTGTCAGTGAAATCAGACAAACGTATAGGATAACTGAAGACATGCTGAATGTCATCCTTTAGGTTCACCAGTGGCACTGGTGGAACTCTTCATGTCCTGAACAGCTCTTCATGGCAATGTGAGAGCTGAAATGGATTCGCTTCTTCGTATAACCTGGCACAAGTGATCTCTTCTGTTGTATATCTTCTAGGCTGAATTCTTTACAAAAAGACTAGGAATATATTTTAAAACTGAAAATCATTATTGTCCTTTTCCTCTGTTGTGATTATACTGTGTTGGAATTAAAAAAAAAAAAAAAAGGTCAATTTTACAAAATGTCTTCCCTCTACCTTCCCCATCCAGTATAGAGAAATGCAGCATTTCTTGCAGGGAAGTTATGAATCCAGTTTGAAAGCAATCAGAAGGCACAATTGTTCTGCTGCCCAGAGGCTGATGGATAAGCAAAAGCTCTGTGCTGAAGCAAGTGTGCTCAGGTGTTTGTGAGCTGGCAGCTTTCCTTTTGTTCTGTCAAAAAAGGAAGATGAAAGACAGATTTCTTTGGTTGGAGATCTTGAGAGGCAAGATGCTCCTAAACAGAAGAGGATACTATCTCTGGCACAGGAGTTACCCTAATTCCCACTGATTTATGAGGATTTGTGAGAAAATCCAAGTCAGTCCCTCAGTCCTTCTCATCAATAAGGAAAAAAAGCATTTGTGAACAACTATCTTTGTTCCAAAAAGGAAGGATAAAAAAAGTCTACTCCTAGTTAAGCTGAGACACTGATAGAGCTAATGCTATGTTGCTGGACAAACTGACAAGTGAATTTGGACTGCAAAAGAACAGTGGTGATTCTTGGGAAAAGGAGAGATGATAGGAGTTTAGATAAACTAGGTGTGAAATGAAGATGACATTTAAAAAACCCACTCTGGGCTCTGTAACTGTAAGAGTTCAGCCCTTAGTTGGATGCACAAACTTTATCCATCTCTGCAGTCTCCCTCCCAGGTACTGTGCCAACCCTGCTGCCTCCTTCCCTCAGCAATCACAGCTCTTCAAGTGATAAAGGGAAATGTTAAATAATGCATACTTCTGAATATTTATAATTTGCCTACTAGTTAAACTTACACATCACTGCAATTCTCCTGAATTGTTTCCAGCAATGGATATGGGGAAGATTTTTCCCCTGCCTGTTTCCATGATGTACCTTCACAACTGGGTGCAGCTGCCTGTTGCATCCTTTGCTTCACAAAATTACTTTTGAGGTTATCTTTGATGGAATCTGATGATTCCACCTGACACTGTTTACCTTGTAGATGGAAAAAATGGAAGAAGTATTTTTTGAAATAGTGTATTTTGAGGCTTTATTTTTTTTTCCTCTGGCTTTTATTTTCCATTACAGTACAATTTGACATTTGAATCTTTGTTTGCAGAACCTCCTACTTGATGCTTACAATATAAGTGCAAGAATTACCATTTGTTAGGCAGATGCTTTTGGGTAAAGAGTCCTTTCACCTTTTGTGAGGGGCTGAGAGTTTAAGCCTGTACCAAGTTAAAGTTGCCTCTTGTGTCCCTTGGTTACTGTGAGACCCAATCTAAGCTCTGATGTAACACATGCAATGGAAAAATACAACTTGTGTCACCTAAGAAACCAGTTCATAAATGTGTCTTGCCATCAGGGTTTTGGGATTTGCCATTAGTGGGCCTTCGAAGAATTCTGTTGGGAGGTTGCCTGCAAAAATATTAAAAAGTTAGAAAACAAAATGTGCTCTTAAGCAGGGGCTGCAGAAAATTGATATTTTAAATGAATGATGATAGATTGTAGAGATTAGTGATGGCACAGGTGAGTTCTGGGGAAATAATGAGCTGTCTAAATGGTCAGGAAGAAATTTACCTTCATTCTGTCACCTCAGATGCACAGGAGCAAAAAGTGAAATAATTTATGACAAGGCTATGTACTGCTTAACACTGTAATATATCAGACTTGTGATGTTGTGGCACCAATCACCAAAAAATTCTAGGGTTGTGTCATAAATTAGATTCTGCTGCATCTGATTGGGCTTTTTGTGCTTTGTTCACATCAAAAGGCAATTACATTTTGTGCAAAATTAATCTTACCAGTTTAATGGCACTTGTAAAATACGCCTTGTAATTTGTCCTTTATTAATACTGTATAGAGGGGGTTTCTGAAAGTGAGAGGCAACTAATTATTCTGTTTCTTGGGTAGTGGGGTACCCCCCAGGGTTTAGTCTTTATTTAAATTAAATCTACATGTAAGAGATGTGTTTTAAACTTTTTTAAGGGCTGCATTTGTACTACTTGCAGGAATTATCTTAACAGTCCCGATGTTAATGCCTAAATGGTCTCAGCAAGCCAGGGCTCAGCAGATTCTTACACAAAACTGTGACAAACACCAAAATCAAATCTGCCTTTGCACAGGGACAAGGGGGAATGGCTTTAAACTGCAAGAGAAGAGGTTTAGATTAGATGTTAGAGAAAAATTCTCACACCGAGAGTGGTGAGGCACTGGCACAGGTTGTACCAAGAAGTTATGGATGCTGCATCCCTGGAAATGTTCAAGGCCAGGCTGAATGAAGCTCTGAGCAACCTGGTCTAGTGAAAGGTGTCCCTTCCCTTGGGGGAGGGATTGGAATTTAATGATCCTTAACACGCCTTCCAATCCAAACCATTCTATGATGCTGTGATATTTTTCAATATTCTTTTCAATATTCTTTTCCTTTGGTAATGGAATAAACTTGGCAACCACCAAAACTCCCCACAATTTAGGTTAATGAAACTTCCTGGCAGATCAAATAATTGAATACCAAGGAAGGGTCTCTACACAAGAAATGAATGACCTTGGAAAAGAGAACAGGATCCAACTCAGCCACCCAAAAGGCGAAGCCACATCTGCTGAAGGAATGGTGAATATTAGCTGGTCTAAGCTGGGAGCTCTAACAGGAACACAGTAGAGACCAGTGTGATGGTGACAAATGCAGCAGGTGGATGAGTTAGGAGAGGTTTTTCCACAGGCTGTATATTTATGGAAAGAGTGACAAAGTGCTGGAATGGCCTGCCCAGGGAGCTGGTGGAGTCGCCATCCCTGGATGTGTTTAAAAACAGACTGAATGTAGCACTTGGTGCCATGGTTTAGTTGAGGTGTTAGGGCATGGGTTGAACTCTGTCTTGAAGGTCTCTTCCAAGCCAGTGATTCTGTTTGGGGTGCTCTGGTGCCTGGGGAGGCCTCTGCAGGAGCACAATGCAGGATGTGGCTCTGGGCACTCGCTGCCAAGTCAGGTTTGCAGGCTGCAGGATTGCACCTGGACTGGGCTGATTTTTTGGTGCCTGGCTGTACATTTTCACTGCTGCTTGTAGAATATGATTAAAATATCATAAAGGAACATGAGTGCTTAAATTAAAGGGTACTGTTGGCACAGAACAAAGTTATTAACAGGCTGGGAATGTGTGTGGGCAGGTTTCAGGATGAAATTTGGAAAAATGCTCATTGAAATACACTCAAGTAGGAGTATGGGGAGAGAAAACTGGAGGTTATAAAGGAGTTATGTGATGCTGGTTGTAATAAGAAGAACAAGTGAGGTAGCACATAGCTTGTGCTTAATTGGGCCTGTTAATGGGCATGTTTGTGTGAAAAGGGCCTAAAGAATGTGTTGTTTCCAAAAGTCTGTAATGAGGAAACTTCTTTAAAAAGGCTGAAGAAAAAAATAGCATGGTTGACATGTGGGGTTGATGGCTGGGGTTGATGATTTCTTCAGGGATCAAACAGATATGACAGGTCTCAGTTCTGCACTCCTACTGCTAATCATTTAATCTAATTTTACCAGCTGGAAGGTGCAATTATGCTTTTTTTTAATAACAAAGTCTCTAGCTAAATTCTTTGTAGAAAGCTTATTTTCTAATGAATATTTCCTAATGAATAAACTATTCCTTTTCCTTTGGAAAAGGGGTAAAACAAATTATTTCCTAAACTTTTAAAAGGGAGGGAAATTTGTGTTGAGTTTGGGAATTTTTAACAGGGGAGAGGGGTGTTGTTTTTGTTTTTTCTCTTAAATACGTCGTATCTTTCTGTGTCTATTAAACAAAATCCTAGATATTTTTCATTACTTACAGTATTTTGAATAACTGCAGTTCACTCACTTGTTTGCAGGTAGTACACATTTGACTGAAGCTTGCTATTTTTAGAGGATATGCGTGTCACATCCTGTAATGAAATTCAGCTTGATATTAGTTCAAGCCAAAGTGAATTAGTTGAAGTGTCAGAAGCCACACACTTATTCTATGGAGAAAAGGTAGTGGTGATTAGTCATTTTATGTCAGCTGTAGCAGTTGGACAGGAAAGAGGAATGATTTAAATACACACTGAAAATGAAGATAGCACTGCTTTTTCCATTAAACTGTTTGCAGGACTGATGCATGAAAACATTTGCTTGTTCTTCAGCACTCAGAGGTGTTGTCCACCTACAACAGCTGAGAGACAAGTGATATGATGTGTGGTTATACTTACCTCACAGATGGGTACTTTGTATTTCTAAGCAATTTTCTATCCAGAGCTTTAGAGCAGAGTTCCCTTTACAACATCAGGTCAGTCTCACAGGAGGGTTCTGACCAAGACTCTGAAGAAAATCGATGGTTTGGGCCTTTTTGAGGCCACAGAAATGAGCTGAGAACTTCAGATCCAGTTTTAGTTTTGTGGCTCTAGTCTTGCCTCAAGAAGTGCCCATGCCTAGGCTACAAGTATTGTTTTGGGTAAATAAATCCATATTTGGGTTTATTGGAACAGAGTAGCAACCAGGATATTATTGGTCTGCAAGCTCATCACAGAGGAATCATGTGGGCAGAACTGGGCAGAGCTCATGGCCTTAAGTTGTCAAAATCTTCATCCCTCCACTTACCAACCTTGCTCCTCGGGAGTCAAAACTAAGAGAATGTTGGACTGGTTCACTGATTTCATCCATGGGGCTGCTAAGTAAGGTCAAAAAATTAGGGGAAAATAGTCAAATGATGATTCTGATTTTGTCCACAAGTGCACATAAGCTAAAATTGGGGAAAACTGCTTTTTAACAACAGGCTTCTGGAAAAGAACAAGTCTGATGGTATCTTCTGATTTCTCCATTTCTTCCTGTGTGACAACCCTTTGTGTCTTATAATGACACAGATCTGGCTTAGGTGTACATTGAGAAAATGTACTGCCTGTGACTGTCTTTGCCAAAGACCTCTTGGTGCTCCAGCCACTATCAGGGAAGGAAGATGGGGAGGATAAAAAGTAGAGACTCAAAAATAGAGCAGATCACAGTGTTATGTGATATGGAGCTGCATGTGGAATAATGGTAGATGAAAACTAGCCTAGAAATTATGGCCAGGAACAGCTGGACTTCATTAATCCCTCTGTTTTTAGTGCTCACCTGTTGAGTTAATAGAAGGATTTTAATTAGAACCTATGACATATCCACTGGCTGAGCTGGCTCTTTTCTTCTAGCCCATCTTGTTGGGACTCTTAAAGCCCATTTGGATACCTTGGAGTGCATCCCAGCTGAGCCAAACAGGTGTTTCCCTGACTCCAGCACCACTGGGCTGGGTTTTACACTCAATTCAATAAATGCTGAATTGGGTCAAATTCTGCTTTGATGAGATCAGTGGCAGATGTCGTTTGGCTGGGATCTTGTCTGCCCTCAGGCCACTTTATGCTCTTCTGGCATGGTAAAGGAGGAGTGAATGACATGGTGACTCTTTTAAAGCCCCTCTGTGCTGCCAGGCTGATACTGGGGGTGTAGAGGAAATGAAATTTCAGGCTAACTGGCTTTAGTGTGCATGAGCACCAGGGCTATAGGGTTGTTTGGACTGAGCTGATGATGAGATGCTGTGTGAGAATGAGCTGCCCAACGGGTTTTGGTTCTTTGTGGCTGAAGGGGACCTTCTGCAAGGATGCAGGAAGATAACAGAGCACTGTGCAGGCGAGAGGGAGGCAGGCATGAGCCTTCCTGAAGACTGCAAACCAGCAGTCAAGTGACTGAAATCTGATGGGAATAATATCCATGACATAATGCCAGAGGATGAAATTGGAAAGAAATGATATCCCTTGGGACAGATTGAGAGGTAGAAAAAAATTCTGCTGTTTTCCAGGTAATACATGAATGGTTTGCTGAAGTGTGGCTGATGGCACTTTGGACTTACGTGATCTGAAGTTTTCTTCAGGTTTTTTAAGTGACTTTCCCTCCTCTTCCTGAAATAAGAGCAGCAAAGTCCCTCAGAAGTTTCTTATTACAGAGGATTTATTCAAGATTTTGCATTTCCATCTGCGGTCTGAAGCTCTTCAGTGGTTCACTGCCTCGTGTGGTGTGTGAGGTACTTCAGAAGTAAGGTACTAAATCAAATAAACCATTTTATAGCTGTATTGCAGAGTTAAATGGGAGCGGCTTGCTGAGACATAACACATATTTTGTAAAAATAGCCAGAAACTTATTTCCTTTCAGTGGTTACAATTAAGGTTTTCTTTCAGGAGAAAGGTGGAAGAAAGGCTGTTCAATTACACAGAGGGCTGCAGAAATGCCATTGAATGAATCATTTAATCCTTTTAAGTGCAGTCACCTTCCAATTTTCCCTGTTTCGGATATTTCCCGTCTTATATGACACATCCAAGCATGAAAGGGAAAGGTTGGTTATAGCTTCTTTTGTGCTCCCTGTCAGCCTGTTCTTGAGAAATACTTGAACATAGGAGTAAACCCCCCATGTGCCTAATTCACATAGACGTGAATGTGTATGGTAATTTATTCAATAGCTGCAATATGGTTGTATTAATTCTGGTTTGGGATGCATATTTTTGTCATGAGGTTGCACTGTTGATTCTCTGTGCCTTGCATTTAGGACTCGGTCAGCTATGGCCAGCATAGCTCCCTGAAAATAACACTAGAGGACATCTAGAATTCCATTCTAGCAGAAGTTTTTAGATCTCGGTATCCATGAAGAGGCTGACAGACTAGGGGTTAACCATGAAGGAAGAATGTTTTCTGAGCTGTAAACTAACCTGGCAGAGGTAACTGCTGCCCAAAAGGAAGGAATAAATTTATTTTATTCATAGGCTACTGACACAGACCACACAAGCAGCCATGTTCTGACAATTGTGTACATTCTAGAAATGGGACTTGTATCCAAGGCTGATTTGCCACTTTTATTAAATAGTGTCTGCTGTACTTGTGGATTTCTTTTTTTTTAAAGTGAGAGGTACATAAACATAACATCAATGGCCGCAGAAAGAAAATTGGTTGCTTTTTTCCTACAAAATAGTAATTGCATTTGTTTATTATTCCTGTCACTGTCTATATTTAACATTATAAAGTCTGCCTTTTGCACTACAGTAAATACTGAATCCCTTATCTAATTTTTTGTCATTTGCATATGTTACTATGCAGTTTGTCTGTTCAGTGAAACCACCTTAGTAAGTGTGCATGTACTCTTGCTCCTCTGGCTGTTTAAATCTTCTTTATTGACAGTTTTTAAATTTCAAAGAAGAAATAAGTCAGATCTTAGCATAGTTAAGCTAAATTGGAATTTAATAACAAAGTTTTAAAATGTGTTTATTTTGTGCTTCAGTGTGAGTGGCCCAGTGCTAAATTTTAGCATGTTCTTGCCTTTCTGGAGAGTGGAGTATTTTATGTGCTGCATGAATTGAAGATTAGTGAAAAATTATATTCTATGGAAGTATTCCTGTAAAAGCAAGACCAACATTTACGAGCAGTACATACACCATTGTCACTGGGGCTGTGTCTTTTTAAAAATGCAGTCAATATAACAGACTCTCTGGTACCTAATGGTGGGCATCATGACACAGAAAGTCCATCAGTCCAGTATTTCCACTGGTGTCAGAAAGAGACAAGGTTAAACTGGTGTTGGTGGAGAAATAGATTCTTTTATCATTTTTTGTGCTCAGTTTACCAGTGAGAGTTGCAGGAATTGTCCAGTTGTCCATCTCCTCGAAGGAGCAGCTCTTCCTGGCCGACCTTAGGCCCAGATGCCCTCATGTTCTGCAGTATTAGCTGGCATAATTCTTCTTCATCCCCCTTCATTGTAATTTGACTTCTGGGAAATTTGTTTAGTATTGATTTAACTTCATTTCTGTTAAAAGAAAACCTGAGAGCTCTGTATAGCTGTCTGTAATAATAGAATATCCTCAATATCTGATTAATACAGCTGGGAAATATATTTTTGTTCTACAGTCAAAGCAATAAACAGGAGGGATCAAGTCAGATTGCAATGAGAGAGAAAATTTTCAGAGTATTTGATATATTGAACTTGAACTGATCAAAACAACTGCACAGAAAACATTCTCTTTTACTTAACTTTCTTTTTTCCAATAAAAATCTTAAAGGAAAAATACCAGGTAATCTACATGAAATCCTAATTTAACCTTTTGGTATTTCTTCAAGCAAGGTGATCTTTTTGTAAGTACCAAAACACATTGAACATTAGGGGTTTTTCAGTGCTTTTCAGGAAGGTGGGCTTGGAGATGGTCTAAGGAGGCTTCACCTTCAATCCTGACAAGAGGTGTGGAGGCATTGGCCAAACTATTCTGGGTCACAGGGAAGCCAGATAGAAATACCTGGATTCAAATGAAAGTTTGGATATCCCTGCCTGAGGGCTGGGAATTAGGTGGATGTGCTGCTCCCTGGCAGTGCAGGGAAATCATGGAAACCCCACAGTTTCTGGAGATGCCCAGTATCAAAGGACTGACTTGTGTGCACGAGCTCTTGTTCCTGGAGGTGCAGGGCTGAGCTCACAGCTTGTGCTATCACCACCTCAGGTCAGGAATTCCCTTGTCTGGGTAGCTGGCAGGCTGCACTGCTACACTTCCTCATTGTTTTCCTCCTTGAGGAAGCTGGGACCAGAGTGCCAGTGGGACACCCAAAGAGCACAGCCACGTGGGGCAGAGGTGATTGCACAGTGTGATGGAAGAGTAATGCCTGAGCACACAAACAAGCTGCTTTGACTTTTCTCTTTTTGTTTTTAAATCTGGTTTTTGTCATACTGTCATGATGGTTACCACTCCCTTTGTGTTTTGAAGTAGATCAATGGGTTTGTTGTTGGGTTAAGACGAAGGGCTTGACAGCCCAGGAAACAAATTACTTGTATTTCCTCCCCTGTTCAAGCCTTGTCACAGAAGTTGTTAGCTGTAGAAGAAACTTTTTTTGTGTCTTTGTCACTGAGCTGTGTCAATGTCAAAATATCTGGAACAGATAAACAGGTATTTTATCTCTACATAGTTCAGCAGCAGCTTTGCTGCATTCCGCTTGTTTTCCTGGTAATAATTTGGTATTTTACTGGGAGGACACTGGCACCTCTTCTAACAGCCCCTCTCTTTGACAAATAACAGGCATCTGAGGAAGACCTCCTTCAAAAAGGAGACCTGCCTGTTTGGGAGCAGCTGTAATAATTGCAGCAATAATACTAATAAGCTCTTATTTCAATGTCATAGCAGCCAGATGTGTTTTTACTGAAGCAGAATTCCTAATTTCTATAGCGGGAAACATATTTTCCATGTCTCCTTTACATGGAAGGCACAAGTGGAAGGCGATTGCATCAGAAATCATCCATTTTGTCATGATACTGACTTTTATTTTCCATTGGGCCCTTTTAAGGTTTGTATTTTACAGTCTGTGTCAAAGACCAATTCTGGTCAAGACTTACTGCACACAGATGAGCTGTAAACAGAGTTATGGAAAAGGGCACTTGAGGCCTCTGTAAACATACATCACACTGTGCTTCTGAAATCCTGGACCCCATGAGTTTTTCAGTCTTCAGTTTCATTACTGTACCTTCTGCTCTCCTTTAAATCTCTGCTTTGGGGGCTGGTGGTGCTGCACAGTATGAGAACACCACTACTCTTGTCTTGTTCCCAAGCCATGGCTGTGCTGAGTGCCCATGGAGTATCAAGGCTGAGCTTTTATCCATCATACAGTTCTTCACACCACCAGCACTGGTTTGATGTCCAGTTGCTCTGAGCACACCTTGCTGGTTCTGGCTTGTACTGAAAAATGACAAAGCCATTTTGGTTGGGTTTGTGATTTATCTCTGGGAAATAGGATCAGGAAAACATCAGCTGCTTTCTCTGTCATTTCACTTGATGTTACAATCCTATTTTTTTTTTTTTTTTATCTTTATATGTAGCATGGTAGAAGAAACCAATGCTTAGTTTCACTTTAACTGTGAAATCATAACCAGTATTTTCTAATCAGTAAAGATAGTGGCAGTTGAGAGAAGCTCTGTCTGGATATCCTTGTATTTCTGTGTCTATCTCTCTTTTCAGTATTGGAGAAACACCCTCTGTTTAAATTGTGTGTGAGAGCTCTTGTTGAAAGGCACATCTGACTGAGTGAAGGCTGATGGCTGGGCAAGGAGGGCTCAGGTTCTTTATGGATGCTTCTGTCTCTACACTCTGTCTCAGAGGCTGATCTTGTTCTGAAGTGTCTTGGTCAAAATGCTGGAAATTTTGTGTATAAGGAAGCCCAGGGCTTGGAGAGAAGGGGTATAGATGGAATAACATGGTCATGATTAAAAATCTGCTAGTAAAGGTCACTTGAGGGAGGAGAGATGTCTGGTCCCTCAGTCTGGCTCACCAGGTCCTGTTTCTAATTTGATGATGCTTTTCAGGATAAGCCCCCAGTGAGGCTTCAATCTGAGCTCAGTTTCAGTGCTGTGAAGTTTAAGCTCCTGTTTTCACTTGGAGGTGGGGTGGTAGATTTCACCCAGGTGCTTCTTTTCCCAGCACCCTAAGTTGGGAACACAAGTGTGGTAATGCTGCACTACTGATTAGGATTAATGATATATGTTACCATTATGCATGATCACTGATCTTTCCTCTGTGTTGTGCTCTTTCATGTGAAAAATACATGGAAACATATGAATGAATGCATGAAAATATATATCCCCCTAGAATGTCTAGCTGGGATATCTTTGACATTTAGGCTTCTATGGAGGACTATTTTTACTCATATGGAATATAAATCACTCTGCTATTTATGTTTTTTTCCTAAAACTGTACAAGTATGAAAAAAGAGATTGAAATCCTGCTTTAAAAGTAGCACTGTAGTTTTTTTATGATTCTCAGTGCTGCATTTCCACATGTGATTTTTTTTTTTTTCCCTTATCCTGGTACATCACATTTATTACCCCTTGCTCATCCTTTGTTTTATGAACCATGAAAACGCTGAGGACCACAGTGAGGGTTTGGTAGCTGTCAAGCAATGCTGTGGTATTTCATGTGGTGAGGGGCATCAGTATCATGCTTGGAAGATCAGCCTGATAAAGGGGACACAGTGTAGAAAGGTTGCACAGATGTTCTGGGACCTCAGTTCTTGAATTTTGTCAACCAGGAGTTTGATTATATTCTGAAATCACTGAAGCAAAGAGTAAATATAATGCTCTGTGACCACAAATCCCTGCAGCAGATATATGCTGTGTGCTAAATCTTACAATTAAACCAGGGTGGTGCAAAATCTGCCTCCAAAAAATCTGCCTCCAAAGCATGGTCTGCAGAATCTGATGCTCACTTCTGTAATGCCCCAGCACCTCAGGCAGGAAGGTGGATTGCTGCTCTGTGTCTGGAGCAGGAGAGCATCCCTTTCTCCTTCCACAGCTGCAGACACACTTTGTTGGCTCTGGATAACCTCTGTTGCTGTGCTTAATGCTGAGCATGGCACACACCAAATTTCTATGACTCAAGTGTGTCTGTTTTCTGTATATTTGAAATTGTTGCTCATTTAACCATGACAAATAGATAGCTTGAGCAGAGATCTCTGAAGAGGGGCTATTCAAGTTGAGAGCACACAAAAAGCCTCATCTAATCAACCTACAATATACACACATCATTTACATTTGCAGTTGCATCTCCCCACACAGTCACTGCTGGTTTGACAAAGATGTATTTAAGTTAAAATTTGGATTAAACAAAAAGTAAAAAGGAGTGCTTTGCTCGGTCTCTTGCAACCAAGAAAAGCATTGCTGATTGAGGGCTGTATATCAAATGCATGCTGCAACAGAGAAGGATAAACATTAATTTTCATTTGGCTTTCTATGCCAACACTGTTTTAGAGGTAAAGTATTAAAAAAAAAGGTTGCTGTAATTTATTAATGCTGTGAGATTCCTGACACTTGAAATCAACTTTGCCACGTCAAGATAATGCTGAGATTAAATGCTACTAATGCTTTCTGCTCTATCTGTCCAGTTTGCTGGTTGGCATTCCTGCTTTACTGGACAAGAATATGACAAATCAAATTTCCACTAAAATTGAGGTGTAGAAGCATCTCTATATTGGGGAAAAAAATGGACAACTTTCTACAGCTAATGTTTAATCAATTTATTGGCTTTTCTCCTTCGAGAACCATCAAATATTGTGTAGCCAGCCAGGAGATGTTCCTGATTACATTATTGTTTTGTTAAATAACTGTTAAAATGAAAATTGAGAGTAAATTTCACTTTTTAAATAATTGGGCAAATTAGATCTTGGATGTGTTGCTGTACCTAGTGGTGGCATGAAGGCTTTATCAGTTGTCTTCATCTGAGTGGAGGGGGAGATCTTGCTTGAAAAGGATGTGTTCCCTTTACTGAAGGGGCAAACAGGTGGCCATTTCATCTTCTCACGTGCTCCTGTGCTCACTGGTTGTTGCTCTTTTTGGGTTTTCTTCCTCTGGGATAGGTTGAAGCTGCTCTGCAGAATAGAATTGGTTTTACCCATCATGACAGTGCAACTGCAGAAAAGCTCCCTGGATGCAGCACTTGTTCATCTCTGCAACAGAGGAAACAGCCTAAAATTCCAAATTCATGTGGAGCCTTTCTCTCTTTGAAAGGAATTTCTGTAATTTTGGGAGTTTTTAATTGTTGTCTGGATAAAATATGTTAAGCTGTTCACAGTCACTTGCATCCCTTCAGTCCAGAAAAGGCTCATAAATGGTGCTGATATTTCATGGTAGTGAGAAACAATAAAACTTCAAAGCACATATTTCTGTGCTGTCTTCCCCAGTGTGAGATTCATCTTCATGATGGATGCAGAGAAAGAAAAATTGTTAGAGAAAAAAAAGTCCTACATAATTTTTTGCAATCCTATGCACTTTTTATTCCCTAAGACTAAAGAAGAATAATCAGCATGGTTCTCATGGTCCTTCATTCCCTTAAGGAGATGTCACACTGAAGTTTCTCCAGTGCTTCACAGTCTACTTTGGATTAGATACCTGGCCTTTTAAATACTATATTCAGTTCTTGCATGTGCATTTTGCTCTGCTTTCTGCCCTTGACACTCAATGACACAGTACCAGTGCAAGGTGTGGTTACAGTCATTGATTTGCTGTCTTAACAGCAAATGCTCCTCATTTTAAAAGTCACCCCTGAAAGGCCATGATATAACACTGTGTTGTCTGTCTCTGTGGCCAAGTCCCTCCATGAAGGTGCCACCAACTTCTCATTTAACATGTGAGGAAGTGCCTGGTTTTCCCTTATCAATTACAGCCTTAGTGCTGTGGGTTACAGAGCTATTTAAAGAGAAAAATGGTATCAAAAGGTTTTGGGTCTGCTGAGGTGTTTGTGTGAGTAGGAACAAACTCAGGACAGACAAGCTGCAGGCTGGGGAAATATTCTCCAGACCTTTTGGGAAGGTGTCAGCAGTGAAAGTCTGGAAGCCTAATGATGGTTTTATTGGCCTGGGCTCTGTAAAACCTAACTCTTGCTAGGTTCATCTTGCTAAGTGGCTATTCTGTGCACCTCTGTGGACAAGGGGTTCTTCCTCTGTATAACACATTGTTTTTGTGGACAGTAAAGGAAGTAGTATTGTTCATTTCCTACATTTTTCTACAAAAATTTTTATCCAACTTGCATTCTTGTACTTCATCAACTTTCCTGGACTTTTAGTACTAATGTGAAATAAAGTACTTGCAAACTGCATTGCTAACAAACAGGGAAACCAGGAAAAAAAGGGAAGTTCATTGGCATGGGACTTCATTGGCATGGGACTTTAGTATTTTGGCAATTTTGAGTAATTTGTGTTTTTATTACGTTCTTGGAACAACAAGCACTTCTAATGATCTGAAGTGTTTTTGAAAAGGAAAGGACTCTGAGACACCAGTCACTATATGTAATTTAGTGACAAGAATAGAAAGTTGGCAAATTATTAGTTTACTTGGCTTAAAATAAAACCTTACATTATAGCATGACATACTTGCATTCACAATGGGTTCTAATCTATACTTTCTACCCTCTTCTGGGTTTAAATTGCCTTAAAATTTGAGATGCTAAGAGTGTCCTGAACTCTGCAGGAAGTGGGAATGGTCATGTTAGTGTTTTTGTTGCTGCAAGGAAAGAGGGGTGTGTGTGGGTTTTTTTGTTTTGTTTTTGAGGGAAAGTTTAAAAACAACCACTGAGAAACCCTCCCAACCCAGGGTCTGCCTCTAAAACACCCAGAAAATAGATTTTTAGCTTTGGCTGGACAGTATTTAGAGAGTTTTGAGCACTCACGTTGCATGCAGCACTCAGTGTCCCCAGCAGAAGCCAAAGGGACAGACCTGGCCCATCCCCTGGGAGCAGTGGGTGGCTGAGAGGCATCAGGGAGGGCTGAGGTTCCAAGGGGCTGCTCCATCTGGGGGGTGTAAGAGGCAATCCAGAATTTGTGGATGATCAGGAGTGCTGTGACTGTGAGGTTAGCAGATTGAAATAGAAGACAGGGCCCATCTTCTGGGGAGGAAAGAGCAGTTTGGCAGCTGTCACTGCACATTAGGTGATTCTGCCTGTGTGTGTAACGTGAAACAGGGAGAATTTCAGGAGGAACTAATGTACTTACTCGTGGAAAATTGTATTATTTCCAAACCAGAGAGATCAGAGATAAGAAAATGGGCCATTGTTAAAAAATAAACTCCTGTGACTGTGCCTAATCTCCTACTTACAACTAAATGGGACTCAAATGTCTGAGATTAAATCTCATTGTCTTTCCTGACACTAAAATTAGTGCTTGAACATGGCTGATAAGTTTGGCCTGGGTACATTTACACCCTTTTAAATCTAAACTATGTAATAACTGCGTAATTAATTTGCAAATACTAAATAACCTCTTCTAATTTCTATTTTACTTATTAAATTATTTCATTTCATGAAAATGCTGTGCTTTACCAAAGATGTTTGCAATAGGCTTATTCATATAAATGCTTAGTTCCTTATTTTCCTCTTGATGCTGCTTTTGTTGACCCTTTCTGCTTTTCAAGAGAAAAAGAAAAAAAAAATTGTTGCGAAGCTGGGGTGGGAATCATGAAATCAGAACCATGTAATGCCTTTAGTCTGCTGTCAATTAGTCACTGATCCAAATCCATGATAAATCCCATGGCATCATTTCCCTGTTGAATCTAATAAAATTCAGCTTGTGCATGTCTGTAGATGCCCCTGCTGGACTACAGGAATAGCAGAAGATGTCAAACTAAAACAGTGGGAAAGTGGAAAAAGGAAAAAAAGAAACCTATAAGTGAAAGCCAAAAAGCCTTGAGAAAGAGGTATTTGTAGTTGAATGTAGCTGACTTTAGAGGCAGGAGTTATTTAATGAGCCTGAAGTTTAGTACAAGCTCGTAGTGGTAGACTGGGTTAGCAGTTCATACATCACACTGAGAGGTGCTGCCTCTTGTTGAGGAGAGGCAGGGAACAGCTTGGCAAGGCTGGGAACCACTGCTGAGCATTCCACAACAGAAATACCTTTGAACACAAGGTGAATCCTCAAGCAAGGCAAGCCCGGGTGTTTTGAAGAAGCTCTTGGGAGATCATAGGGGAAGTGGGGAAAGTTTGTTTTCCAGGAGAGCTTCCTTAGGAACATGGTGCAGAGCAGTGGGGAGCCTCCAGTATTTCACAGGGTTGAGAACTCTTGGCCTGAAGCTTTGCTTCCTTGGCCTGAAGCTTTGCTTCCTGGCTTTAGGTAACACAGCCACAGGAGTTCTGAGCAAGGAGGTAAACAAGACCAGGGGGGATAAGAGCACTCAGCTCTGGTAACATTAAAGTCAATGCTATTTTTTTTCCCCTCAAGACAAGCTATGTGGCTGTCCTCATTCCTGGGTTAGTACTCAGCAAAAACAAATAACAGAAATTTCATTTTTCAAATTGGGAGTTCTTTCCTTTCACCTGTGACCACATAGAAGATGTTTTGGGATGTCCTTGTTTACTGCTCTGCTCCAATTGTTTTAGGCTGAAGGAACACATATATTCACATTTCTTTCCTGATTGCATTCTTTCTTAGGGAGGTAGATATTTTAGATATTCCCCTATACACAGAAATCTTACTGAAAATTACAGAGAAGAAAAATTTGGATTCCTCCAAAGACTTTAAATTTAGAGTCAGTATTATTGGGCGGGGTTAAGTGTGGAAAGGTGGCACAGGGTAAAAAGTAAGCATTTTGTTTTTATGATAATAAATGATTGGCTATATGATTCCATCCTGACTTACATGACATTAGAGTTTAGCGGCATAGAGCTATCTATTTTTTTTCCTGAAAAAAACAGTCCAATAGTCATCAAGAGTCAAATTTACACGACCATACCTTTGACTCTGTGGCAGAAGCTGGCTGACAGACAATATCATAACCTCAGCTCTTTTGTCATTTGAGAAAATGCTAAGGGGATATTGAAAGTCAGGAATAGGAGCTGGGCACAAATCACTTCAGAAATGAAGCACTGAATCTGTTTAGAGGAAAATATGTTGAATGCTGGCATCCTGTATTTTCCCTCATTTGGCCAGAAATCCTGAGTGTTTATTGAGGGTGAAATTCATCTGTGTGCTGTGAACTATGTGCTCCAAAGAAAGCTTCAGCAAGTTTTTAATGTTGGGTATTTCATATGCTGGCTTTCCTGCATGAGGATGAATTTCTCCTTGAAATGAAATGAAGACTGAGAGCACATAAGGTAAAATAATGATGGGAGGAAATAAAACTGGTCTATCAGAAGAAATGGCACAGAAATCCAATTTGGGACAGTAAAATGGGCTTAGATATTATTTTCCATTGTATGCTATTTCACACAAAGTATGGTTACAACAGGAAATCAATGGAAAATAAAAATTACATATAAGACAAACTGCTGAAAACCAAGGGGCTCTACTTTCCCATTCAAATGGAAAGGTAAATGCAGCAGAGGGATAACATATGGGTTTCATAACTTTGGATATTTGTAGATTTGCAGATATTTGCAGGTGTGTGCCTGTCCTCATTCTGTGGTGAATGCAGACAAATGCTTTTCATAACTATTTTCTGATGTTACCTCTGTCTGTAATTTCTTATTCCCTGAAGACATTGATGTTTCATGTCATCAGACCTTTTCCATATCTGTTTCAACCTGATCCTAACACCATCACTGTACCTAACTGTGAAACCAGTGTGTTTGTCCCCTTTGTGCTGCCCACACCATGGGGCTGCCCTCGAACCAGTTTGTGCCCCTGTGTCTGTTAAACTCCTCAGCTACCAGTTAACAATTCCTGTGAAATAGCTGTAGAAATACAAATCTGCTTGGAGTATGAGATGTTATGTTCTCTTATTTTAAACAGAAATGGCCAAAGTACTTAAATTTTTAAAAATAAATTATGGTGAGTTTTTTGCAAATTAGGAATTGGGTTTGGGTTATTATCAGTAGTCCCCATGAAGGGACAATAAGATTCAAATGTCAGTGGAGCCTTGCTGCTAAGCCCCAAAATTCATTGCAGATAAAAGGATGTTTAGTGCCTTTTTGTAAAAAAAAAAAAAAAAACAACCCAAAAAAACCAAACAAACAAAAAAAAAAAAAAAACCCACACAAAGAAGTAGCAACTTTCAGGGAACTGAACCACATAAGGGAAAAACTAAAATTTGATTAATAACTAACATCTTCCTTTTGGAACAAAGTACTCTTACGAAGACTCTCCATAGCTTTCCTTGAACTCTCTCCATCTATTTATTTGTATTTCTCTTGCATTTACAGTTAAAAAAACCAAACTTTTTTTCCACCGGCTTTCTTTTTCCCCTGTTGCCTGTTTGAGCCCCCAGTGGCCCATTACCTGTGGTACAGTAGCTCTCTCTTTAGCTGCTGGCTCTGTTTGAGGAACTTCTGTTGTTACCTTTGAAATATTGGAGAATAGGGGAAATCAGTTAAGTGTCTCAGCCTGAGTTACTCTTGACTCCAGAGAAGATCATTCAGCCATCTGGAGATGAGGAACTACTGGAATCTAAATCAGTTCATGAATTGTTTCTCTTTTCCATCTTTTCTATTTAAGTCAAAGGAAGTTTTGATTTAAAAAAAAACACAACAAAGGTACAAACTTCATTCTGTTGTATTCAGCCAATTGCCTTACTAAGCAGTAATTGAATTTTTAAGGCTTTGGTTATAGTGATCAAGCTGTGCTTTTTTGAGATGATTATTCAGTAAAAACCTTTTTGAGCTTTCAAGATGCATGAAATCCTCCAAGCTGTAAACAACAACATTTAGGTAGGATGTATGAAATGGAGATTTGTCATGGACAGTGACCCATAAAATTATTCTCTTGGTTTATTTTGTCTTGGACTTGTTCAGAAAGCATGTAAGAATGTTCATTATTTAGAAATTTGACTGAATAATGGAAAGACTTATTGAAAAGTTTCTCGTGTCAGATCAGTTTCTGGCCTAGAATTCTTCACTTGGCTATAGTATTCTGCTGTTTATATTCAGTGGGATTTCTTTGGTTGATTCAGTCACACTGTCTGCTTTCCTGTAGTGTTTCCACAAGCCTTGAGTCTCTCCTGGGATGAGAACTTGCCATTTTTAAGTCTCACTACCCTGTTATCAGCTGTGCTTGCTCAAGGAGGTGGACTGGGGTTTGGATGGTGTTGGGTTGGATTTTTGCACGTATGTGCATCAGCAGGTGAGCAGTAACAAATATAAACTGAAGTGTCTGTGACCCAGAAATACTTCTCAATTCCTATTTCATACTCTGTGCCTTGGAAATGTTCCAGCTTCGAGTTAAGGCCTGGGTTTTGGATTGTTCTGCTGTTTTCCTGTGGAGGAAATACATGTAGATGGATAAGAGGGAGGTGCAGGTGTGGCCAGGGCAGCATGAAGTGGCCCATAGGGCATGTGCTATGCCTCACCTGGAGAGCAGAGCTGTGCCAACAAGCCTTCTGGAAATGCTTTTATTCTTAAAGAGAAGAGCTGTGTTAAAGAGAACCCTTTTCTGTAGCTGGGTGGGTTGCTGTGAGCTTTGGTACAGCTTTGCCAGTCTGGCTCTCCAGTTCCCGTGATGCTGTGTCCCCATAGATGCAGAGAGACCCAAGTGATTGTGCTCTGCTGGGCTGTCACTGCTGTGTGTCACTGCTGCTCCAGGACCTGCCTGCAGTGCCTCTGCAAGATGAGGCATGTTTTGCCACAGTTCTGTGAGGATTTCTTTAGAAGTGTGAGCCACCAGGATGTCTCAGTATTGCACCTGTACTTGAAGCTTTTCACAGCTGCTCTGATCAATAGAGGTTCAGCACCAACTCATTTGGAGAAAATAATTTTTTCTCCTCTGAGCACTTAGTGATATGATGTTCTTTTATCTGTCTTCCAAAACAGTATTGGCCTTCTGCTGCTGCCTTTCTGAGGATGGGCTGGGCACAGGCACCATTATCAGCTGCTTTCTTTCTGCTGTGCTTTCTCCCTCCTCTCCCATTCAGTAGCTGTGATTCATATTACTTTAGTTATGTTAGACAGGGTTTTTTTTTTAATGTTGCCTTTTATTTTTTTTAAACTTTAATTCCATATTTGTGGGGCAGTTAGCCCTTCACAGTTCTGGATGACAGTTTTTTTTTTTTTTTTTGTTTTTTTTTTTTTTTTTTTTTTGTTTTTTTTTTTTTTTTTTTTGTCTGTTCCTACCCTCTCCAGGGAATTAATGAAGTCATGAAAGCAGTAATTAAGACTCCTTGAGTTAGGATAGTTGTCTAGGGCTATAACTCAAACCATGCTGGGTCTGGAGGAGTACAGAGCCATACTGAGCTGCTTTGGTATTCCACAGTCAGAAAGGACTTTTCCAAACACAAAATGTTTCCTACACCTTGCAAGCAGCAGGTTTGACCTGAACTTGCAGTCCATGACTGCAGAAAACCCAATCTCCAGTGTGAGCTATTTTGTGAGGGAGCAAGTCTATTAACTCTGGGCTTGTCCTAGAAATACCTAGGGATTTGTCTAGTGGGGCCTTCTTTCCTGTGGATGATGATCTATTTTCATTGCATTTTCTGAAAGATATAATGTACTTTTACATTGGATGTAGTATTGTTTGGGTTTGGTTTTTTTTTTGTGAAAGGGAAAAATGGAGAATTGATGCTAAGTATCTGATCCTGTTCTGTTGCTTGTTTTATTTTTTTACACTTCTATTTTTATTTACCTTAAAGTTAACAGTGGTATTATTTATTTAGGGCAGATTCTACTTTTCTCACAGCAGCAGAGATTCTTGTGAGCAATTACTCAAGGCAGCAGTTAATTATGGATATTTACTGGCCTGAGTAATGGAAATCCTAATAAATCAGGTGTCTTGTGTATGCAGTTTTATGGAGTATTACTGTGCAGAATACCTTGTTCAGGAGATTTTTTTTTCTGGTACCCATGGGAGATGTCATTATAATTGAATCTAGGTTTGTGCATCATTGGAAGGCAAAAAACATGTTTCATCCCTAGTGGATATGTATCTCCTGCAGCTCAGAGTAGAAAATGTGCATTTGAGTGGGAAATAAAAGGCAATTTAATGGGAGTCTTTAGATTTCTCTTCCTTATGGACGTGGCAGGTCTGGAGAAGCCCTTGCTCACTTACAGCACTGAAGCCCTGTGACCTCCACACTTGTGAAGAGATGTTTGGGGATGGGAATTGAAGAGTTTTCTTTTTCCTTATCCTTTTTAAGACTTTATCCAATGACTGGTAAGAGATTGAAGGATTTTTCTTGAGCTCTGCTGAGGGCACTTGATGGAAGTGTAGAAGCTGAGAGTTGAGTAATCCTGTCTGTCACCCTTGCTGTGGCAAACTTTAATGTGCAGGTTGTTTCTCCCAGCTATTTGCTCTGTACAGGCTAAATTATTCTTTATGCTAAAAAAGGTGGGCTGAAGTGTCATAAATCCTTCTGAAAGCTGTGTGTGCTCCTGCAGGACCACAGCAACTGTGCAAGAGCACTACAGATCTATTCCCATTTGCACTCTCAATGAGAGTTTCATTAGAATTTTTTCTACTTTAATGATCCTATCAAACAGGTTTGCTTTTTGTTTGCCCCCTGAGGAACCAAAGTTGATATTAATATGACTATTTACTGTATCAGAGATGCCTCTGGTATCTCCCAAACGGTATTTTCATGTCAATATCCCTTACTTTGAAGGGATTACAATTTGCTGACCTCTCCTCCCGTGGATTTTACTAAAAGTCCTGTGTCTCATTTTCCTGCCTAGCATTTTTTGCCCATGCCATATCTTTTTATGATCACAAGAGTTCTCTCTTTGCTTCATTTGTAAAAGTATCCATTTCCTCACCCTATTGATGATCTGGGGGTCTGGGGGGTACCACTGAGAACCTGAACCTTCAACCTGTTTTGGAAAGTGACCCCAGTGGGAGAGGGAAGCCCTGCCTTGTCCCCCCAGTTTTCCTCAGCAGCAGATGCTTTAGGGGAAGAGTGTGGGGATAAATCAAACCTGCAGCTCTGATTGTGCTCTTCCAGCCTCTGGCAATCTGCAGTTTAGGGACTTTCAGAGCTGGAGAAGATATTCTATCTTTGCATTTAATAGCCCTTGATGGCCTTTCCTTCCATACTAGGGCTTCTTACTCCCGTTTTGGAGGAGACCAGAGTGGTGCTATGAGCTCTGTGAACAGCTGATGTGTCTAAAATGCATTTACATTGGCAGATGGGATTCAATCCCAGCACTACATTTCATTGCATTTTATTGTCAGTTCATTAGAATAACACTGCAAAGTATGTGATTTGGCAGGGTGTGTTCCCCTGTATTACCACCAATACTCAGAAATGGCTTCTGCTTTTTACTTCTGCCACTTTTTTTCTTTTCTGCAAAACCCTTGGGAGTAGAGAGTGTTGTGAATTGCAGCAGGTTGTTCTCTTGTCCTCTTTAATTTTGAGATATTTTATCAAATGTTGCATTAGTTAATTTTCTTTGTCTTGCAAGCCTGACCCCTTTCATAAATATAAAAGGAACTACAATAATTACATTTTATGCATAAGTGTGGGTAAATGTGGGAGCTTTCTCTGTCCTTGTGTTCATATCTAAACAAGATGTGATTGTTTGCTAGAAAATAAGAATGAAAGCCCTAAATTATTTCAGAATTAAAAATAAATAAACACTGCTCACTAGAAAGTTTCTTGCCTGTTTATAATGTGGTGTTTTAGCTTGATGAATTGAAGATCCATTATGCCCCATACCTGTGGGCCAGTGGTTTATTTTGCCTCCCTTCTTTGTCATGCTGTGCACAAAAGCAGGTAACCAGTGACCAGGTGACAGGACAATGTCTCACTGGTGAAAGGTGAAAGCAGCAACTCCCACAGCTGGGGACACAGCGCTCAGCTCTGTCACCTCCTTCCCCCTTGGTTTTTGAAAGTGGGGAATATTTATTCAGCTTAGATCCCAAGACAGGCAGTAGTTCATATATAGCAGACTGCAGCAGTAGACTAGCAAATAATTCGGGTTTATGGATGTATCTGCCTGTCTCTTCAAGAAGTACAATATTGTTCTTGATATCCTTCACAATTATTTTATTTTCCTGCAGGTTTTTACAACTGTGTAGCTATGAAATTGCAGGTTATTTTCATTCTCCTCTGCATCTGTGATAACAGTGCCCTGAGGAACATTCTTGAAACATCATAAATGCACAATTTCTCATCAAAGGACAAATGTAAGATAGTGGGTACATGAAATCATTGGGTTTTTCTGAGTTGTGATACCATTGTGCAAATGCAAATACAAATGCAGTGCCCATTCCAGGAGTGCAGGGTATTCCCTTGGATTCCTATCAGTGCCTCTGCTGGACACTGAGAACTTTTGTAGCACTCAAGACTAAATATAAATACCCCTTGTCATCTTTAGGAAGGGTATTGCTAAGGATTGCATTTGGAGCCTTTCAGGGCAGACTGTGGATAATTCAGTTGTTGGGCCTGGGGGCTCTGCCTTGCTGGACTCAGTCACTCTGAGTGATTGAGAAGCTCAGGGAATGGGGGTGGCTGCTGCTTCATTGAAATGGCCTTCAATCTGTTTCTGTTTTATTCCTAATAAACTTAATTGAAGTGCTGAATACCCACAGATAGGGTCTGTGGTGCTCCTCAACAGAGCAGCTTGTGGGACATCAGAACAGAAGTGCAGGGCAAGGGGAAGGACTCTGGCTACTTACAGGGGGGAAATTGCAGCTCTAATCATCATCCATTCAGAAAATCTAAAACTATTTTGCTGTCCAGCTTCTTATTAATCAGCAGCTCTTGGTGTCTGTTTGCTCCTGCCAGAGTTTAGCTGACTGCTGTCAGTTTAAAGCCAGGCTCTCAGATGACATTTATTGGTTTAAATTGTGGGCTGCACAGTCAAAGTCCCCTGCAGAGACAAAATTTACACTGACAAAAAATCAAGATGGTTTCCAGTCAGCCTTGCAATTTGCAGCCTTTCCTTTGTGAGAAAGGGCTGTGGCCCCCAAGGAAATTAAAGAAGAAAAGTTCATTTCACATTGGCTTCAGTCCTCCAGGCAGTGAGAGGGAGGAGCTACCTGTGATCTGTTTCTGGACATCACTGAGGGGAGAGATTTAAAATTAATAGTGGTGAGCTCTTGGGTAAATGAATAGCTCCAGACAGTATGGCAAGTCTTGGAATTCAGTTTGATTTTGCTTTGGATCAGGAGGTGGAATTTCATTGCACTTGATAGGAGATTTGGCATCTTCTATGGGCTAGTGTAGCCAAGTGCAGAGCGCTGATTGTAGATTTGCATGAGAGCTTGGAGGGCAGAAGGTCACTGGGTTTGTGAGACACAGCTCAGATGCTTCGTGCTCTACAGGCAGGGTTTGATTTTGATTCTGGGTGAACATCTAAAAAGCTTGTTGTAGCCTGGGCTTCAAAGGGATTCTGTTTTCAAACCAGGAGAGGCATATTTTTGTTGGCAGGAAAAAAATGAAATTTTTAATGATATTTATGAAATTACTTTCTTCCCTCATTTCTTTAATTTGGGCCACTTGCAGGCTGTGGATGAAATTAAACAGGTTTTCTTGTTTCATCATCCCACCCTGTCAGGGGAAACCACTTAGCACATATTATATGAAAATGTAGATGAGTTTTGGATCAGCTGGCTTCATTTCCATAGACTAACACAAATAATTAATTTGAAGGAGCAGTAAGATCCTTGGCTTCAAGGAAAGACAAAACAAAATGGGTGGGTTTTTTTTTTTTTTTTTTTTTGGATGCATTTCTTCTAGAGTTTCCATTGTAGTGAAAGATTAATTGAGCTGTCAAATTTTTATTCTAACCTTTAAAGCAAACTAAGGGGAGTTGGTCCTATGGAGGGTCTGAGTGCACTTTTGTTCCTCCCATGCATTGTCCTCCAGCCTGAGTTCTGAGTTGTGGCTTAAGTCAGGAGGCAGAGGATTGACTAAAGCAGCATCACTGGAGCTGTTTCTGTTCCTTATTGAAACCTGCCTGCTACCTCAAAGGCCTTTGTGCATACCTAAAGGAGATCTGCAGCTGAGAATCCCAATTCTTAAGAATATTTATTGTAGTAAAACTACTTGATTCTTGGTCTTTAATCACATCTGTACTATAGTTTTGATCTTAGAAAAGTTGGATGGTAAGATGGTTCTCTGTAATGTGTGGAGTAAATTGGAGTGAAAAGTCAAACAACCTTAATAAAAAGATTATTTCCTGTTTTGATTTTGGTCGGTTTTCTGGATTTTTTTTTTTTTTTTTTTTTTTTTAGGTGACTTGTTGCATTGAGGAGTGTGCAGCTATATGATTATCCTTCCTAAACAGTTATCTGTTCTTCCCTGGTATCTGGCAGCATATTCTAAGAAGCTGAAATTTCTAACAGCTGAAGGGGTGCATGGGGACTGTGTGTTTCCACTGAGACTGTGCTGGGGTCAAGTGCTTGGACAAGGGCAGTGCAGGGGACTCTGGCAGAAATGTGCTGGCTAAAGCCACAGCTGGATCACTGCTGGGCTGAATCAACAGAGGAATTTAATAGGTGATAGCTGTTTGCTATTTTACCAAATAGAGCGTTTAAAAAACTGCTGACTTGACACAGCAGATACATTTGGTGAAACTTCCAGGGAGTGTTTTGTTTCTAAATATCCTAAAACTCCTCTGAAATGCTCTTGACCACAGCAGTGAGTTTTGTATTGACATTAAAGATAGATTTATTGCTCTTAAAGTTGTTCCTCCTTCCAGCTTATGGAGTCCTTGAGAGCTGAGATCCAATAATTCCTTGTAAATGGCTACCTCAGCTTTTGATTGAATTTCTTAAATATGATATATTACTAGCAGTAAGTGCAGGCATATCCCTCCTGTTGTTTCAGAGAAGTGCCGTGCGGGTTATCTTGCTGACAGGAAATTGGAGAACCATAAAGGTATCAAAATCTAGTGAGATTATAGCCAGACTAAATGTTAACTGTTGGAAGTTCCCCTTTCCTTAATAGGGGATCATTCTATCAGGAGTGAAGGTGTAGATTAGAAGCAATATTACTATGACACCTGTTTCAGGCTGCTATTAGTGTAATAAAGATGTTGTTAAAGGCAGAAAGCTCCTTGCATGTCACACTGACCTTCATGTTCAGCCTGGTTGTGGCAACAACTTGCAGCTGCTTGGCCATTTGCACAAATATCCTTTACTTTACTCCATGAGTGTGTTCTTTTACTTTGTGCATGCTGCAGGCACCACTTTGTCCTGAACATTATGATCTGTGTGCTGATGGTCTTGTTCAGATTTGGTGAGTTTTGGTGTTCTGAGTTTTAGTACGGTGCAGCCTGTTCCAGAACAAAGTAGTGCTTCCTCGTGTTCAGGTGGAATTTTCTGAAAGTTATTCCTGAAAAATATTTCTCAAGAAGTAGTTTATCTGTGAGGCTGTGTGAAACTTGGAGAATAATTTTGGAAGGAAAAAAAGGGAGGAATCTACTTTGTTTCCATGTCAACGTTTTCAGCCCAGGACTTTGGGAAGACCATATCCATGGTTTCAGGACAGGCTGCCTTCCCTCCTCAGTGTCCTGTGTCAGTTATTCTGCACACAAAACTGAGTTTCAAATGCTGACATGTAGGCCTATTAACTCACACAGGTAAAAACCAGCATTTTCTTGCCTCCTGTTTGCCTAAATTTTTTTCTCTTTAGCAAGTCTTTGAGTTTTTGTTTTTTCTTTCAGTCTCTAGCCATTAGTGTACCTTGCTCCAGCTGAATCCCTGTTTCTCTTGACTGTGCTGTCTCAATCAAAGCCTCTTTTACACATCTGAAAGTTTGAATATTGTTCTGTTTTTGTCTTTTTAAAGTATAAAATTATTTGAAAAGATAAGAGGAAAGAAACATTGCTGTTGTATTATATTGTGTGCTGTTGTGTGTGATGTTGTGTTATTTTGTTATAAAGCAGGACAAATGTGGAAATGAAGCCCTGGATAGTTGCAAGGCAAGTTTAAAGAGAATGTGCCCTTTTATTTTTAAATTCATTTTGTTGTCACGGAAAAACTAGGTCTAGTCTGTGTAGACAATTATAGTAGATGTGTTTCCAGGAGCAGAGAAATCTTTTTGTGCCTCCAGCCTTTCCATTTTTCACTACAATCACTGTATTTTCTTCTTAAAATGCAAGCAAGTCAAGGGAGGCATGGCTGGTAAGATAAAATGATTATGGGATAATTTGTGTTTTCCAGACGAAATCAATCATTATTGTTTAGGGACGAGAAGCATTAAATAGCTGAGAGATGTTTCTGAACTTTTACAAAATGTTTTTATCAGGACAGGTAAGGGAGAAGGCTGCTGAACACCCTGAGGTGGTGCTTGTAGTTTTCAAATTTGCACACTAATTTGAACAATATTTATAGAGGGAACCATCTGTGCTGGGATTGTGGTTAAAAAATAAATCAAACCTGACAATATTGAAATTCACTCTAGTTTTACTACATAATCTTGTCAGACAAGAAGTCTTTATGTTTATATATATGAAATAAGATCTTTAATGGAAATATGTAATAAAAAAGAGGTCTCCAGTCTGTTTCCTTTCCATGAAATGGGGGCTGGATTGAAATGGAGATCAACTAATTTCACTGATTTACCATGGCATGTGTGGTGAGGGTGGGATAAAAAAGCAGAAGTTGGGAAAATTGGGAGTCTCTCATGTGAGCCTTAGGAACAAGGATTTAGTATGACAACAAATATTGAAGCAATTGATTCTACCAGAAGAGGAAAAAAAAGTAGTAATTTTTATTTTGAGAAAGGAGGATGGAAGACTGTGCCACTCATTTCTGAGGGCTGAGGCGTGATGAGGCACAGGTGGGGATTTCCAAGCTGGCTGGTGATACCGGCCAAGTGCTTTTAGGTTTAGTAATTTTTTAAAAACAAAATCCTTTTAATACTATTAATCTCAATGGGGACTGATTCAAAGCTTCACAGCTATGTGGAAATACTGTGTTTTGCCAATCCAAAGCAAAACCAAAACAAAGCAATTTCCTGAAACTGGAGTTTTCTGCTTTGGTACATGGTGTTGATTTTTTTTTTTTAATTGTAGTTAATATTTTTTTCTTGCCTCAGTAGCCTTGCTGACTACATACCTCTTCTTTCCAAAAGCAGCTCCTGTGTTCATTTTTATACAAGTTTTTCTTTTTTTCAGATTAAAGTCTGTCTATGAATGTGTTCTAAGACAGTTAAAGCAGACTTTTTTCACCCTGAAGAACAATGACTCCACATGATGAGAATAATAAAAATTATTTAAAAGAAGAAAGGAAACTCATACTTGAGCAAGTGTATAGGTATCATCAGATATGAACTTCTTTCTAGCTAAAAATGCTAATAATGAATTCACTCAAAAAGCATATTTACCTATGACCAGATTTGCAGCTGGGTTTGTAAAAAAAAAAAATAAAAAAAAATCAGTCCTTTAGGAATGGAATGCATTTTAATTTGTGTCTTATGCAAAGCCAGCAGGATATTTATCTACAAACTAAGTGTAAGTTCTTTTAGATGGGGCTCAGCAGTAGAAGAATTCATATTTCAAGAAGTGAAAAGAACTCTTCCAGATCTTGTTTTATTAGATCACAACCTTAGGGTGCAGAAAACCATGATTCAGAGAGGATGGTCACTACACTGCCCACCAGCTACTTCCTCACCTACAAGGGACCTCAAGGAGCCTCCATGGCTCATCAGCTCTTCTTCCATCCTTGGCTTTCCTTTTCAGCTATTCTTCTGTTTTGTCTTGGAAAATCTGGTACTACTTGTTAGGGTAACAACCATGAAAACCAAAACTTTATTCTTTTGTTGCTCTTCTTGTAAATTGTCTAGGAAAAAAAAAAAAACACCACCCCAAATGTTGTAGTTGAGGATTACATTCCTCTCTTTTGGTCATCTTCTCTTCTGCATTGCTGCTTTCCATCCTCTGGAAATTTTGCAGGCTGTCCATCCTATCCTCTCCTCTCACAGCTAAAACACAGGACCTGGAGAGCAGCAAGGGCACCAAAAGTTGCCTTTTTCTTGGAGACTGGGAGGATGACACCAGGCTAAACTTGGTGGTTTAGCCTGTGGGAAGCCTTGAAAGATAAATGCCTTTGCCTGTTGCTACCCTAGGGATGTGAAAAATTTGAGGGCAAGTTATAGAAGAGCAACCAGAAAGATTAAGTGACTAGAGGGATCTGATTTATCAGGTAAAATTAAGGTATATTTAGACTGCATATGCAAATAGAGCAGGGGACATGATAACTATCTTGAAATACTCTCTCAGTAAAGACTAATGATGGTGAAAAATTACTATGGAGAGGAACAGAGGGGTATAACAGAGAATAATGGGTTGAAATTAAGAAAAAATAAAATGTGGGCTCAATTCCATGATAAAGCTTTGTGTCACTAAATTGAGAATGTGGAAGAGGAAGAAGTGGTGAAAGACCCATCACTTAAGACAGTTTAAATTTAGACATGAAAAAGCAGCAGAAAGAGTACTCTAGAGGGCAATCCTTCACTGGCATGGGGACAGAGTGGATGTTCTCTTCCATCCCTAATTTCTGCTACTCAATAGTGCAGTGATTAGGTGATAATTTTTTTTCCTTGTGCAGACCCAAGATGCTACTTAATATTTTAAGGGAGCTTTTAAAATAATCTGTAGTAGCACTGAGAGTTAGCTTTATCAAATAAATTGAAATATAGTGTTATGAACCCTTGGTCCATCCCAGGGAACACTGAAGGATTTGAAATATAAAATAATAAGAAATTTTATGACAAAATACTTCATGTGGCTTCCTCCCAGGCATTCTGAAGTCTTGTGTCAGCTCTAAAGAAATGGGATAAGCTCTGTTGACATCTCTTCCTTTGTGAGCTCTGGGAAAGTTAACTGACTGCCCTTCATTCCTTCACCAGAGGAGCAAAATGTCAAAAATATGTTAAATGGAAACTTGAGCCCACACAGTTGCTCTCTCTGGTGCGCCGTTCAAAAGAAGCAAAGAAGAAAGTTGAACAGATTTTAAAACCGGTCCTTTCTGACCTTTACAAAAGTACTGAATTTAATCCCTTTAGCCCAAAAGATCCTGCTGGTGAAAAGGATTAGTAAGAGAGAGGAATAAAAATTTCTGTATGTCAGAATTGGTCAAGTTTGTGACCCAGCGATGGTAGCTCATTTGTTCAGTCTCTTCAGAGGTATTCATTTTGTGATATCATTTAGACTGATATCTGAAAATTGCAGGTCACTCTTTTGTGTAAGAAGCAAAACCTTTTAAAGGGCTGGAGACAAAGAAAAAAGTCAACAAACCCAAACCATGAAACCACAACAAACTTCCCTCCACAGTCTCTCCCCATATCGGTCTGCCTGAATTTGAGCTGTGTGATTACCTAGGCATGTATTGACATCCCTGTTGCTCTGTTTTCTCTTAACTGGTTAAAGGTAAAAATGAGCTTCAGGGACTACTTCATTGTCCACAGGAACGCAATGAAAACTGAAATGTTTTTGCAAAGGAGCAGATGTCAGGTGAAAACAAAGCGTTTCCACCTACAGCTACCAACAACCACATAGAAATTTTGCAACTGATCCAGTTCCCACTGCTCTGTTCAAATTCATATATCCCAGTTTCAGGGAGGTTAGTTAGTGGGTGAAAGGGCTAATATTTGCTACATTGCTTTTTGGTTCCAAAACCTGATTATTGCAACAATCTTAGGCACCTCTATTTTTTGTAACATATCCTGAAAGAACACGTAGTGTTGTTTGAGTTGATAGTCACTGCCCCTTTTTTCTAGAGAAACATATTTTTATCCAGCCGGGGGCTGCAGCCTGGAATTGCAATTAACAAATTGCACAGATTTACCCTAACTGCCACTCTGAGGAGAGAGGGACTAATGGTTAGATGCAATTTCAAGGATGCAAACTCATTTTTGAGAGGTTGGAGAAGGCTGGAAATTCTAGTGATGTTGTGTTCACTCAGACCATTAGCCCGACAAATGGAATCACCTTGGCACCTCTGAAGTTAATGAGGGTTTTGCCATTAATTTCCTTTTAGGTGAATGCAACCCATAAGGAATAACACTTGTCCTTCTAGAGTTATTTATTTGTATATTTATGTTGGAAAGACAACATGGAGCGTAGTGAGGTAGTAAAAGTGAGGGGAGGTGTGAGGGTAAATGAAAAGACAGGAGGGGAATAATAAGTTAGGTTTGTTTGCATGTCTGTGGCAGCTGTGGAGATAGCCCTGTGATTTAATAACCCTACAGTGAGCCATGTGTCGCTCCCCTATTGCACACTGATGGAATAATGCCACGGGAGCTTGAGTTATTTGCCGTGTCATATATTGTAGGAATGAGCTGCTCAGAAGTAAACAGCTGAAAAGTGTCTTGATAACAAATGGTGAGGCGAGAAATCAGGGAGGAAAAACAGCAGAAAGGAATGGCTGCTGTCCTGTTGGCTCTGGTGAGCTGATATACGTTATTCTGAGTTACTGCACAGTGGAACTGCAGTCTCCAGTAAGGACAACGTGCACTACAATTGTGTCCTGTTACCTGTAATGGGCTGCTATAAACCATAACACCATCCTGCCCTTCAAGGGAATGAACAGTGGGGTAATGTCATGTTCTCAGGTTGTTTTAAATAGGTTTGGAATTATTCCATTGAAGCTGCAAAGTGGTACAAATTTGCATAAGGGTTTTGCCTAATTTAGATGCAGTTCAGGTTGTTTCAAATGCCCACAGTCCCCTTTATAATCTGTTTCCTACTGGGTCATCACTAACTTTAGTCTGATCAAATCTATTTCACAGTGACATCTGCAGCTGCACAGCCACCTGCCCCTCTGCATGTTTTCATTTATTTGTTCAAGGTGATGGCTGCAAATAAAAGAATTATAAGTTTGGGCATAGACATCTCACGTAGCCATTGATGAGAAACTGCAGGTTTCCAGAGACAGAATTTTTCTCATATTCGTTTCAGTCCCTTTTATAGGATGAGATCATGTTAGCTTCTCCTTTACTTTCGTCTCTAGTGGATTGGATTGCCACATGAGTTACACAAAAGGTAACCTCCACCAAACACATAACTTGATGTTCCAGCAACATTTACAGTGCTGAGTGAAGAGGAGTTAACAGGAGTACAGCAATCAGGTAAATCTGCAGGCAGGAATTCCTGAGTGCATTCTCAATCTTGGGTACTTATTGCTTTTGAGATGCAAAGTGGTTTAGGACGAAAACCTATGGAGATATTCCGAAGAGGGAAGGAATTCAGCTGCAGAATATTTTATTGCATTTAAAAAAAAAGTTCTGGGTGCCCACAAAGTGGCCACTTTTGAGGGGTGAAGTGGGTGCCCATTGATGCTGCAGTAGGTAGCAGCTGTGTGCCTTCCAGGCGATTTTGGGATGCATGTGGAGGTTCCCAGGACCTCATACTGAATATTTCTAACAGTCTCCAGAAGCTGAGTGACTTTATATGTGCTTTATAATAGTTAACTCCTTTTAATAGGAGTGATGTAGAGCAGAAATGGGAAGATGTATTGTTACCCTGAACTGGGAGGGAATGAATGTTGGAAGGAGAAGCAGGGGGTGGGTGTGTTAAAGGAAGCAGCAATTAGGCCTGTAAGATGAGATGTGCCTATTTCTGTATTTGTGATTTGCAGCTCCCACTAATATGTTCAAATGATATTCTTGTATTTTTTTCCCCTAATGCCTTTAGTTTTTAGTTTTGTTTTTAACTTAGTGGAACTTCTTCAGTCCTAGGTTTTTAGCAATAGGACAGCCAAAGCTAGAGACTAGTTCAGTATCAGTGTACCTGAAATCTAACTAAAAATTCTATCTTTTTAGACTATTTTTATTCATTTTTAATAGAAATTCACAACTTTACTTTCCCTCTCTTATTGGACATCAAATAGACATTTTAATTGGGTTGTCTACAATGACATATGATCAAATTGTTCCTTTACTACACTTCTGTGTGTTGAGAAACCTCTGTCATTAGCATCATTTCAAGGAATACTTAATCAAGAAAGTAATTTCCTGGATCATGATTCTATTATAGATTTGATGAGTTTGATGTAATCCACTTGATGTGCATCATGATATCTGTGAGACTTCACCAGTCTCCTGGATATGCTCTTAGGAAAGCTTGTACTCAACTTGCTATGCACATCCTCAGTTTTATAAAGTTGAATTTACTTGTCTTTTATTACTTCTGCAAGCTTAATTCACATTTCCAGTTTTTAAAGCAAGATTCCCCCCCAGATTTTAAGTCAGGCAGTAATTTACATTTCTTGTTATCTCTTGAATCAGTCTATATGTGATGCATTGATAGAATTTTACTTTTTGCATTTTGGATTTATTGTTGTCACCTATCCCTACTGTCCTGTGTCTTGGTGAGGTTAGCTTCAGAGTATCTGTGCTTTTATGTTTATTTCATCTTGTATTGGCTGAAGAGCATCTTACAAATGAAGTGTGGTGGTTGATGCACGTGATTTTTGATGTTAGAAAGGAATGATTGAATTCATTCTGAAATAGGGAGGGTTTTGCATGCCCATGAAAGTCTGGTTAATTAGATGTTATATAGGTTAGGTGCAGCTTTTCCCAGAATAATTGCCATTATTATCTTTTTTGTAATATATGTTTCAGCTATCTCTAGAATCCTGTGTCTGCAGCTTGTACCAGCTTGGTTCAGACAAGAGATGTGGAGTGAAATGTGTTTTTTAACTAAAACCAACCAAAGCCAAACCCAGAAACCCCATGGCAAACAGAAGTAAGGAGAAAACAGTGCAGCAAAAGAGAACCTCTAGAGTGAGTGAGGACACACTGCACTGCGATCTCATAAAAGACAGAGAACAAGAAGCATTGACCCTAGATAGCAAGTTAGGAAAGACAGATGGTTCAGGCTCTTAAGAGAATAGATCTAGCTGACATAAAAAATGGAAATCAGGTTTGCCAGGTTTAATAGGATGATCAGACTCAGAACTGATTAAAAGGTTGTCAAAGGAGTGTTGATGAATGGTAGAGAACCCAATTTTTCAAGCATTGGTGCAGATAAATGAGGAAAACGAGCAGAGCAGATAGAAGAGCTATAGAGAACTCTGACTGGATTATTGAATTGTTTCACTATCCTTATTTCCATGCCAGCACTTCAGTACAGTCACCTTAAAACTTTAGATCTGAGATAAACCAAAAATGTTAGGGCAACAGGAGCACGGTGAACATCTAGACAGCTAGGACTTGTGCAAAACTCAGTGCAGCAAAGAAGGTTGAGAACACAATAAATGCCTTTTTTTTTTTTTTTTTTTTTTTTTAGAAATTAATACTTCCTCACCTTGTTCTGCCTTTATAAAGCCAAAAAAATCAAATTCCAGAATCATTGAACAAATCTTAGTTCTCAAAAAAGGTAAGGTGAGGCTGCAGTAACTCTCAGATGTTGGGTGGAGCATAATCTATGGCATCCAGGCAGCATTTAATGTGTGACACTCAGGTTGCTCCTTGTACACAGATGTTTGCCTACGTTTGAGCTTTTGTTTTGGTTTTTTTTTTTTTTTTTTTTATTACTATTATTTTATTTTATTTGAGGTGCTTGTTGTAGTGGTATCTTGCAGTGTGTGGTTATCTCTCTCTAACCTGCCCTTGAATCTGTAGCCTTGCTTTGACTTGCTTCAGTTTTATCCATAGAATAGCTATAATTAAAGTGGCCATGTCGCTTTCACAAAAGTTTAGATCTCTTTAGGGCTGAACAATAAATTAACAATGTGGCTGCCTGACCCACTTCGCAGGACAGCAATGGAGTCTAAACTTCATGCTCTAAGACTGCTTGAAAATGTCTTCTCTCTGTTGTGTAGCTAGGTTTGGGGTTTTATTTTCCCCTTATTAAACTGTCTAGTTGTCCAAAAGCATTTTGAAATAAATCTCTATAAAATAACAGTAAATTAATCATAAATTGAGGTGGAAATCCTGCCAACAGAGTTACTAGAAGTTAAAAGCTTGAGCAGTATAACAAAGAGACAAAAAGGATAGGATGCTAATAAAACTGGGAGAAGGTAATGTCCCTTAATAAAAGAGTTTCCATGAAGCTCTTTGAGAGGTATGTCCATGACTCCCTAAGTATTTTTTTAAAAAAATTATTAGTGAGAAAAGTTAATCTGCTTTGCTTCTCCTGTTGATGATCTTACAGCAGCAGCTTGAAAGTTTTCAGAAAGTGGTTTTACATTCCTTTATCAAAGAAGTTTTTCATGTCAGTAAAAAAATACTTTCCTACCACTGAGCAGGTAGTGGTTGCAAGAAAAAATTTTCAAAAGAAAAGACCATGTGGGGAAAAGATGGAAGCTTGCCCTTGAGTATATTTTGAGTGTATTCCCTTTCCTCATTCAGGAACAATTGATGACAGAGATATCAACAGAAGAATGAGGACTTGTGTTATATGATTGAACTGAACATATCCACATAGCTCTAAAACCTTCTGAACTGTAGCTTTTATTTGGATGAAAAAATCTTTAGAAAAGCAATAGTATTTTGAGGGTTTTAGGAAACCTTTTTCATTAGGACAAATTCAGAAAAATGAATTGAGGAAAACAGGTTTCTTCTATGTTGAAGGACATTTTCTTTACTTAAAATGACAGAATTTTGGAAAGCAGAAAACTGAAATACCTGAGTTTACTGATCTTCCTTAGTAGTAGATATAACTAGAAGATTAGAGGAGAAAAGTAAAAAAAAAAAAGTAAGGACACTTAAAATTTTTGATAAGTACCTGGAGGCCTGAATTTGTACAAATGCTGGTTTAATGAGTTTTAAGCAGAAAATGATTAAAAGTGAAAATTAAAGAGAGGATGTGGCAATTTTGTTCCTATTCCAAGAAATTTAAAAATGCATTTAAAAGTTTAAGAATACAAAGGAATTTTTTCTTTAAGTGAAAGAACGTAGATTTAAAGCAATTAGAAGGGAAGGAAAAACCCTTGTAAAATATTTTTGAAGTTGCATTAATGTGGAGCAGAGATAAATTGCAGGGGCCATTCTTTGTCTCTCTCTCAAGTGCACATTCATCCCAGAGTGCCCTTCCCTCTGCCCCTGCCACATCAGAAAGTCCCCATCCTACTGCATTCCCTGTCTATAAGTATGGATTTGCTGCTTAAAGTGAGAGATGGCCCTTTCACATCAATAGATGCAATAATATGAGCACATATAAGAATTAATGGATGTCTGTCATAAATCAGTGGGACTTATGTGCTTGTAATTTACTTGTGAAAGGTTTGACTCTACGTGCCATGAAATAATAATTTCAGAGGTTGTAAATAATGGAATGCACTGGGAAATTGTATCCAGGTTTAACTTTTAACATCACCGATGCAAAACGCTAGGAAATATTAATTTTCAGGATATTAAAGCTGAGTTAATTCTATGTGTACTTTCTTGGTACAGAGATCTAGGTTCTTTGTGACTTAGATAAAAAAAAATATTTTTCTAATCAATTTCTGTAATTGGAATATTAAGTAAGATGCTTTTGTGAAAAGGAGCAAGGAGATTGGCACAGCTGGCTGCTGGGTAGCAGGTTCATGGACAGTGAGCTCAAGCTTTTGGGTCCTGAAAGCCGCTTGGATCTTACAAGGAAAATGAAAAACACAAACAAATATAAAAAGTGGGCCCCCAAATATATCTTTATAATGAGCTCCTCGAATGCCACTCTGATACAGTCCTTGCAAAGAAGATTAAAACCTTTGCATTTACTTTCCTTGTAATGCCTATTTTCCTCTGTCTCTGGAGGACATTCAAGTGTTATTGAACTGGGATTTGTTACAGAGCTAAAAGCTGACTGGAAAATGTAGTCACCAGGAGGAAAATGGAACAGCAATGACAGATATAATGTGGTATTGACAAAAGGCCTGGATTTGGCTCACAGCACACACTTTCCTGGGTTTGTTTCAGTGAAGTTATCCTAACTCACTGTAGCCTTCACAACTCACTTGTTTTTTTTTTAACTGCATACACCAGAGTTGAATTTATCAAGAATCACTTTAGGTTATAGCACAAGAGATCTTAATACCCTTTTCCCTATGCCTTTCTACACCAGTCTATGAACAAGGTCTGTTACATTCTCACTGCCAATTGTTACTGAGCTTGCTTTTTCTTTTTTCTAAAAACATTTTTTTTTTTTGGAGTGGACATTTATTTTCACTCAAGTCTTTTCTATTTGGATTACTTTTCCTTGTCTTTGCTGAACTTTCTCCTCACCCTTTGTTATCATGCATTTCATTCTCTTGATAGTCTTCTCATTTGTAGCCTATCACTTCATTTTATTTCCTTTCATACTATTGTTCATGTTGAGTAATGTGTTTTTTCTCTGTCTCTATAAGAAGAGGGTGCATGAGACTTCGTTTATGTGAAAATTAAATCCTCAGATCAACTACCTCTATCTCTGATTTCTACTTCATTATCAAAGTGCAGTGGCAAGTAATACCTCAAACATGATAGTTGGCCTCTGGAGACCACAGGCATGGTGCAAGCCATGTATTTTATATTAGAACCAGTCCCCTTAATCCCTTACTTATATCAACCTTTTTAAGCAAATTAATTTCACATGATTATGCTAATATTTTCTTAATGAATTAGAAAAGAAACCTGTGCAGAACATTAATGAATCATTTTAACCATCCCTACTGTGAGATTTCAAGATCATTCTTTCTGTAAAAGTGTATGAATATTAATATGCACCCTAGTAATTGGTACAAAGTTAATTACTGTAATTCTGCTGTAGTAGAAAAAATAAATCTATGTAATATGCAGTAATAGCTAATTATTAAGATGGAAATCTTGATGATAAAATACTGACCCATATATATGAAGTGAGGTTAAAAAACAAGTTTGATGTAATAATCAAATATTTTAAAGAAAATATAATTTGATGATTAATTTCATTCAGTTTGTGCAAAAAATAGTCTATATAATTTAGCCACTGTCTTTATTTCTGTGAGATTTGCCTAGGACTCGAAATCAAGAGGATTAAGAATGGTTTCCTCTATTGTCTAGGGGAGTAATGTGTACACATCACAGCATCTGACTGTGGAAATGAGAACTAGCAAATAAATCTATACTATAAAATTTTAATACAGGTTTGTTTGCTATTGTTTGGGTCTAGATAGGAGACCTTAAATTGCCAGTGTTTCTGAAAAAGTGAGTAGTCAATGCCTCCTAATGACACTGACGTAGTTTTTGACTTAGCATTCATATAAATGTGTACTTTAATTGATTGCTGGTTTTTCTGTGCTGCCTAGAACAAGGATAATGTCTCATCTCAGTAGAACTCCAGCCCAAGTCGTAATTTCTGTCTTTTATGCTATAGAAATTCACCCTCTTTCCTGCTGTGGGCAGGGAGAAACTCTTACCCTGGTGTCCAGATTCTGTCAGCAGCTTTAGGGCAGAGCTGTGGAACCCCAGTCACCTGCCCTCTCTTTCTTTTAGCTTTTGGGTTTCATGAGTTTCAGATGTGCCTTCACCACCTCATGAAAAATTGTATTTTTAAGGCTATTTTTAAGGATTTTTAAAGAGTGTTTTTATCTCACGTGGAGAAAAATGTTAAATGCTTTTACAACTGACATTATAAACCTTAGTTTCCTTGTTCAATTGATGTTCTTAGGTGTATTATTACTTGATATAAACTTCGTGTGTTTCACAAAAAACTTGATCCTTATAACAATATAACTCATTTCATTTTACTTCCAGCTAATGGTAACCTCCTTCTGGTGAAACAGGAGCAACATGCTGTCATACACACAATCAGAAATTGTCTACAGAATTGTTATCCAGGCTTGTAAGAGGCTCATTTTTTTTCCCCTAATGTTTGTTATGTTGCTGTCAAACCTAATATTGGTGCAGCTCTTCAGTGGGAGTTTTGTCTTGAGAATGCATTAGATAGTAATTATTAACCAGTCCAAATTGATGAAGATGCTTCCATTTCATCTAAAGATTGTGTATTATCTACTCCCACTAGGGTAATACTTAGCTTTCTTTTACTGAAGGTTTTTTTGTTGTGCCAAGTCTACAATTTCCACATCACTGTATAGTCCGTAATTGAAAAGAAATAATCCTTTATTAATTTTCTATTATGGAAAAATCAACACATAAGAAAATCAAGACAAGTGAAAATGAATACCAATAGGGTAATAAAAGCTTTCTGAAAGATCTGTTCAGTGTACTGAGAATAAATTGGAATAATATCCCTTAAGTAACTTAATATTGAATTAGTCAGGTAGTAATAAAATGGTGGCTTAAGTGATTTAAAATTATTATTTAGTAAAGTTGTGGGGGTTTTTTTGTTTTTTTTTTGTTTTTTTTTTTTTTTTGCTATATAGTTACCACAGAAATAAAGTGGACAAATTTTATTTTCTTTCATATGAAGAAAATATCTGGCTGAATGCTAGAAATATGAATTAATGGAAATGTCTTTTTATTTCTCCCGGTGTTTTCATGCTCTCTGCTAATACTGCACTTTTTGCACAGTGTGTGTTTTCTTTCTGATCATCATTTACTTGCAAGGGTTCTAGTTCTGATTAATATAAAATCAGGAGATTTTATGATGTACTGAGGTAAGAGCTACCCTGGAAGTGAGTTAGTTACCCTGGCTTATGAGAGTAATGTTGAGGTTTCACTACTCTCAGAAACTCATAAAGAGCAACGTGGTGATGGCTTTGATTCTCTAGCCAAATATTAATTCTGTGTGTGTCCTCTTGAAAGGGCAGAAGTTGGTCTGAATCCAGAGGGGAAATTCAAATCCACACCTCTGTTTTCATAGAACCCTGCTTTAACTTGCCCCAGTGCATTTGCTTGGGACATAAGGAAGAGGTCTGAGGTCCTCCTTAAGATGGAATTGCTGATGTTCACAGTGCCCAAAGCACTCTTTGACCTTCTCAGTGTATTTCCATACCGTGCTTTGATGTGGAACACACAGCCCCTGTATCACAGTGGGGTTGCTGATGCAGCCTGGGTGTCCCCTGCATTTTCCTCTCCTGCGTTTGGGGCTCTGCAGGGAGCTGGTGCCGTGGCTCTGGATGGCAGAGCAGAAGGGCTGACTGTCCTCTGAACTCCTTGCCCCTCATGCTGCTGTCAGGGAGAATTCAATGCCTTCAGCCTTTAATCATCTCTGGAATTGGTTTCTTCTGGAAAAACAACACCTATAAAAGCTGAATTTCCCCCCTTTTCCATCCTATGTTTTGAGTAACTCCAGGTAACAGGAAGGGAGAATATGTGGACCACAACATCAAAATGAAAGGTAACAGGAAGCCTTTTTAGTCAAATACTTCTGGTTTCTATTTTAAAAAAAGCATTTTTTAAGGCTTTAGCTGAAATTACTCTACATTGAAGTTTCCAGTTGGCTTTCATGGTGCGTGTACGGAAAAACTCAAAGCTTCAAAATATGAATTCCTTGTGTGTGTTTTCTGTTGTGCCTCTGCTCATCTTCAATAATTCCAGCTGTTTTCCAGGCAAGCTGTGCACCCTTCTACAATTGTTACTCTAACTTTATATTAGAACAGAATCCCAAAGCTCAGCTTTTCACACCATGAACTTTGTTTTACCTTCCATAGGATTTCTATAGGATTTCAAAACAAAATCAGTGTGTCTCATGGCAGATACTGCTCTTTTTTTTTTTTTTTTTTTTTTCTGGAAGCAAAAAAAAAGGAATTTTTTTCACGTGTCTATGTCAACAGACTTAGAGATTAATAAATCTTGAATTCTGAAGGCCAGCCTGTGATAAGCCCAGCTTTGTACAGCACACAATGCCACAACCTTGTCCCTGGTAGGACATGGCCTCTTCCAAAGCAATCTGCTTGTGATTTAGTTATTTTAAGAGGCGGAGAACCTATTGTATGTCTCTTGGAAATATTTCCCTGTAACTGCTGCAGTAGTTTAAAATCCATGCTGTATCTTCAGTCTGAATTCCAGCTTCTAATCATTCTCTCATGTTATGTTCTCTTGTAAGACAAGAAAAATGCTGAAAATTTTTCTTTTTCTTAACTGATTGGGTCTAATTTGTTCATTCTTTACATGCCTTCTTTGGGAAGCTCTTCCCATGCTCCACTTGTGAGTGAAATATTAAATTTCTCTCTAGACTAGTTTCATATAAAATTGTTGCCACTTTCCCATAGTGATAGAACTTTGTCCCAAATTTCAGATTGCAAAAATCTAGGCATTTTTTAAAATTAATATCTACTTTTAGGAACTATTGGTCTAACTGAAATATCAATATTTGAGTGCAATTGAGATACAGTACCATTGCATGAAACTTAATGGAGTGACTTTTGTGGTGGATCCCTGGGTCTGTGAAGGAACACAGATAAAATCAGATTGGAAGGGGACAAAGGCAGCTTGAAGCCACAGCAGCCTGAGCCTCTTTCTGACAGTGAGGAGTGGGAGTTGTTTTCTGTTGGAGGAGCAAAATAATGTCACTTTTTGCCACAAGGTCTAGCAGCTGTATCTTATTTTCAGATGTGTTTCAGATTTGTTCCTTTTGGCTGGAACTACTGTTTGGCCTCTTACTATTTTAGCTGTTGCCATAACTTGAGCCTATGAAGACATTTTATGTAAAGCTTAACATTTATGAAGAGCAAGTTGCTTAATTATGAAAATCACTTGTTTTAAGGTATGTGACAGAAATAAATCTTCCTGGTTTATTTATAGTATGTTACCTGAGAAAAAAGAAATTGGCTTAGGAAACTGTGAAATATGGATTAAAAATATTTCAAAGTATTTTAAGAGAAGGAAATGGAGTATCTGTTTAACACAGTCATTAATCATCCAGGAGGAAGAAAAGCAGTTTAATGACATGAATTACATATTAATCACATACTTGCTCATTGAAAACAAAGGTGAGAGGTAGCACAAGATAGAAATAGAAATATACATTTGAACTTTAAGATGACTTTGCCTTGGTTACATTCCTGTAATCCTGGAAGATACTTCCTAGGACAGTGTAGAAACACTGTAAGATAAAGATTAGCAAAAATACACTATTAATCTCAAAAACTGAAATAAGTTCTGAAATGGAAAGAGAATTCTGAACTGTGGATTTTAATTTTGACATTCAAGTACATGAGTAAAAGTTTATTTTCATGGCTGGATGCATTGTTTTCAAATTAGGTGATGTTGAGTGTACCATACTGAAGAGATCCAAAAAAGAGTAGAGTTGGTACAACATAACTTTTAACACTAACAGCACAGCAGGGAGTGTGCAACTACTTCAGTGAAATATTTGCTGGAAGCTTGTAAGTCCAATTAATTACTCTATGAAAAATTGTCAATATTTTTGAGTTATCCATTGGAGCTTCTGCAATTTGTTCACAGGCAATTTGCAAACAGAAAAGGAGCTGAAATCCCACTGGGGCAATTTTCATTATAAATGATTCATTCAATCCTGGTGTAGACAAACAACACAGGAAACACAAAAGTGTTTTAGAATTTGTGCAAGAAGCAATGCAAAGATTCAGCCAAGAGAAGCTGGTGCCAGGTTTCAGGATGTGGTGAGCAGTAGCTGAAATGAGGCCACACAGAGCCCCCACCTGACCTCCAGCCAACATCAGTGTTTCACCTGGGCCAGGTTTTTATAGATACGAGAGAGAAAATGCTTAGGGTGCCTTTTAAATTCAGAATGCCCTTTCCCTATCTCTTTAAAGATCAGACCATGAATAGATGTTAGCAAAAACATCATCTCTGGCTGTCTCCTTCTGTGCAGGACATCAAAAGTAGAGCACAAGGCCATGTGAAAATTTGGTTTGTGTAAACTGTGGTTTGTCTTGGCATCAGACAGGTGTGTTTTTGATGTCAAGATAATTCTCCTTTTGATCTTAAACTGTGGTTGTATCCAGCATATCACAGTCACATCTTGGTATTTTATCTGTCTGTGTTACGACAATTTGTCACTCTGCCTGGTTTGGACATACCTGCTCTGGGGCTCTGACAGACTTATTAAAAACCCAACAATATAACCCCAAACCAAAACCAAAACCCTAAAGGTATGTGAATCTTAGAGGAAATCAAATAGGTCTCAAATTCTCAAAAGAGAAGCTGGCAAACAGAGCCAGAGACTCTGGTAGTAGGATCCATGGCAGGGCTAAATAATCAACTGAGGCAAATATTGTTGCAGCCTGTCAGTTCATACAGAGATAGTTATGATTACTGTCTTGGATGTTCCTGAGCACAGAGAATAAAATCAGACATAGGAATCTTTCCTGTCATGGAGAGATACTTTTCTTATGCTGAATTGGCACTGGGGTAGCATGAGCACAAAAATATTCCTATTTCCTATTTTTTCCAGATACACAGGAATTCTGTTTTGAGTGGAAATAGATGGTTCTCAATGGAATTAACTGTAAAAGACAAATAATATCTCCATCTTAGATGAAAAGGGTAGCAAATGTCTTGTATAGCTTGAAAAGTCTTGTGGCTTGAAATATAATGTAGTTGTACTTTTTTGTTGGTGGGCACGACAAAGTGCAGCTCTCTATGCAAAAAGACCTTCTAGAGATGAGAGCTTTTTACCAGGATTCACTTAAAAAGGGGGAAAAAAAACCCTGAGGAGGCCAAATGGGAAGTGACTTACATGTAGCTGGGTTGGAATACTTCAAGTCTTTAAACTCTGTTCTATTTGAAAATACATGATCAAGAAAATCACATTATTTTGCCTAGCAGGGTGGGTCATCCCATCCTTCAAGGCAGGCTGAGGTGATGGAGTTTGAGTTTGCAATGGATGCTTGGGAAGATCTTGGCCTGCAGTTCCCATTTCCCAGAAGAAAGCAGAGCCCCAGAAGGGGATGACAAACACTAAATGAGAAATATCCACAGGAGCAGATTTCTCTGCCACCAGCACACCTACCAGTCATGCTTACCAGAGGCTTTAGAAATTTTACTGTAAAATTTAGCAAAAAGAAGATAAACCTGATGCTGTGGATATTTGAAAATACCAGTAAACAGGCAGTGAGAAGTTTTATACATGCTGACTTGAAACAAAATGTATTAAATAATTCTAGTTTGTGTTAGGTTTGGAAATATTTGTAGGGCTACTGAATCATTATTTTAAATATTCTTGATATTCTTGGCTGCATTTTTTCCTCTTTCCTCTGCCTTGTTATTAAAATGCAGCTAAACAGTATTGGTCAACAGACGTTCACATCTTGAATTTTTGTTGCTTCATTTGTATTCCAAATTTTCATTTTTCTCTGTATGTGGTATAGTGACCAGTCCTAACAGGTTCTCCTTTTTTCTTTTTAAGAATAGAATGGAGCATGATAAGGGCCAAGAAAATTCTGAACTAGCAGAAACTGGTGCAGTTACTTTTAAAGCCAATGGAGTTCTGCCAGCTGACACCATCTGATGATCTTTGTTTCTTTTAACCTCTGTTTTTTTATGGTTTAAATAAATCTTTCATGTTAGGCTAGCTCAGCATTTTCATTTTCCCTCAATAAGAAATCATCTTTTAAAGGATCTTTTAGATCCTTTGAATACCTTTCAGATTTATGTTCTTCAGAGGCTGTGAGGTTTTGATGTCAGAGGTGCCAAGCCAGTAACAGCGTCCTGTGTGTCCAGGATGCCAATATCAGAGATGTGCTACCCTCCTGCTGTTAAAAACACAGTGACTTCTACAAAACTGCAACTGGATCTTTCTCTGCCAGGTCTTACATGGTCTCACAAGACCTTTCAAACCCCTTCTGGGCAGGAAGATTGGTTGTTTGCTTCTAAATTAATTTGCACTGAACTGCATTTTCCTTCTGTTGAAGCATTTACTGAGGCACTTACAATCTCCTTGGCACTTAACATTTTGTCTGTAGTGTTCAGTAGCTCATGCAGATTTGGGATGAGCTCTCCAGCAGTGGGGTTTATGCCTTCCTACCTCTGCTTGTGCCAGCTTAAATTTTTCCTTGTTAACTTCAGTCAAACTTAGTTTCATATTTATAGAGTAGTGAAGGTTTTAGCCCTAACTACTGTGAAAGTAACACAAATCCTGTTGATCCAGCTGGAGCCATAATGCAGTATTTATAATGCTTAAATTCAAGGGTTTCTTAGATATGATAGTTTGTCTTCCCAAGTTCTGTTAGTCAGAAGAGAGACAAAGTCTTTTTGGAATGCATTTCAGAGTAAAAGCTTAAAAAAGCTCTTATCCATCCCCTGTTTTTCTCCATTGGACGTGTGTAGGGAATAGGAAGAGCAGCTTGGTCGTGTGAGCCACTCTACCTGACTCAGAGAAAGTGAGTTTGTAGGAAAGATAGTTTCTGTAATTTATTTTTTCCTCTTTAATCTTGGATGAAGAACCATCCATTGCACTGATGATGGGAGTGTATTTCAGGCTATTGATTCTCATGTCCCAATTACACTGTCCATTTTCCTGATAGCCAGCCTGAATGTTTTCCTTCTGTGGCTCGAGCTGTTGCTTCCATGTAATCTGTAATGAAGATGTAGAGCACACTCCTACAAAGCTTTATCTTACCATGGCATGTTGTGAGTGTTGTTTATCATCCATGATTAGTCCTTTTCCAAAACTCTGTGAGCAAGCAGCTCTTCCCCATCAGCTTTTTGTAGATGCATATTTCTCTGAAGTCATGTGTTTGATGTTTTTGGTGAATTGTGTAGTTTGTTTTTGATCACTTCTCTAATATGTCAATTTTCTGGTTTTTCTCTACTTCAGCCTTTCATGCTTACAATCCATGTGAGTTCATGCCAATTCTTTGGCACTTTAACTGATGTGGTCTGTTAGGGTTTTTTATTATTATTACTTTCTAGACTTTTCAAGTGGTTCCTGTACTTCCCACTGTTCTTCTGAATTGTTAATGCATGAATTCCTCCTCTTGAGACATTGCCTGTCAAGAAAATTGTCCTAATTAACCTGGTGGTTCCCAATTTACTAAGCAATCTTAAATCATAGAATCTCATCAAGTACCCTTTGGAAATCTGAATATGCTTATATTTCCACTTAATTTCCCTTATCTAAGATGGTAGTAGTATAAAGCTTCAGCAGATTTGTTCATTAAGTATAACTTCAATCCACTTTCCTGTATTTATCAGGAAGCTCCAACAGATGGAATATAGTTATAACACCAGCTCAGGACCTGGGAAACCTTAAATGACAGTTTCTTACTAAAACACTGATTGTTCACTCTTGTGTAGTTTAAGTTCCTCATTGTCTAAATTCTCTCTTTGTACTTTGAGTTAAGAACACATGTTCCTCTTTTTATATTTGTTGTCCTCTGTTCCAATGATAAGGACTTTATTTTCTAAGGCATTTGAAAATGTGGGTAAAACAAAAAGTCTATCAAGCAGATTAAGTGTTTTTCTCCATTTAGGTGTTTTCAGTTTTTTGTGTTACAATTTTTCCTGTTCACTTAAATCATACTCACAAAAAGTTATAGATATGCAGGAGAGATTCATTGTACAGCCTACCTTATCAGTCAGCACCCCAAAGAAAAACCCAGAAATCTTATTGTTAGCACTACAGAGCTAACAAACAGCTGGACTGAAAGGAGCAAAAATCCTGGAATTTGATGGCTGTGAGCAGTTTTTGCCTTCAAAGTACACAATCATGTTTTCTGACATTGAAATAGGATGTTTTCAGCTACTTTTAAATGAATTCCAAAATAACCTTGGAGGTAGACTTTTTGCTATCTGCTCAAGAGTTGTGTGGGCTTGGCAGTAATATCTGGTGTTTTGAAAGTAATGACCTTAACATCAGGGTTTCCAGTTAAGACTCAGTCTGTAACTCAGTTCCTCCTATTGAACTGAAGAAATCAATAATATGCTTTAGGACTTACGTGATATAGGCACAAAATACATTTCTATGCAATGCTACATTTGAGTTTTCTCTGTGGGGATTATATTGGAAAACTAGACTGAAAATGTATTTGTTTTAGCAAGTAGGTCTCATAGTCATTTGAACTATAGAACTGAATGCATTTTTCTGGTGAAGCTGAGACTTCCAGTGATGATTATCAAATCTGAAATGCAAAGAGCAAGTGCTGTGCTGGGTGCTTATTCACAGTGCATAGTAATTTTTCCTTGGTGAGTTCTCTTGGGATGTTTTACAATTCAGGACAATATGTAAGAGCTTATAGCTTTTCTCATCAGCTACTCTTTCTGCTTATTAATTCTATGTAGGCTGCCTAATCATAGGAAGATACCTTTATTAAAACAAGCTACTAGGTAAATGAAGTTTTCCAGTTCTAATCACAGATACATGTGTCATTAAGCACATTGGAAAGGCTGAACACATTGCAGCTGTCTGTTGATGTATTCTGTGAAAATTTGACTTATGATAACAGAAACTTTCTGGTATGAACACATCAGGCTAGACTATGCAATATCATGGTAATAAATGGAGCATTTTTCTAGACTCTGCTCTTGGATCTGGATTCTGCCTTAAAACCAGTCCCTGAGGTGGTCCCTGGGCTCAGCTGGGTGATGTGAGTGACTAGATGGGTCACATCTGGGTGATGTGATTAATCTAGAAAAGACCATTCCTGTTTTCTGTAGGGCTTACCTGGAAAGTGCTGTGTTTGCTTTCAACTGTTATCTGGGTATCAGACCTGACAACTGTTTTATAGAGCTCTCTGAACTTTGGAGTTTTCATCCTTGTGGCTCCCTTCCAACTCAGGATATTCTATGATTCCATGACTGATTCCATTTAAGTGCCTCAATGTTAGAGACTGCACACCTTATAAGGGTAGGCTTGTTTTCTGAAACTGTTCCCATCTTGAGAGGATAATGTGGGGGGATAAAGAATCCATTAATTTTCATACATTTCATTTGGACTATGTCAGACCTCTGAATTAATATTTTGCCATGTTCTTCTACCTTTGCTTGCATCAAGCATTGTATTTTGTGGTCACTTGTCTCAACATGAATTCAGACTTTGGTGCCAAGATTAAACCTATGCTTTAGCTTAGGAGGTGGCTGTATACAGATCTAGCTAATACTCTCATAGTTCATTTCAGTGTCTGTTCTCAAGAGTAACTTGAAGTAACTCACACAAGTTTTACACTACAAGACACGAGTATCTCCTTCTCCTGTGTGGTTCTCAAACCAAAGCCCTGTGTTAGAAGCTTTCTCCTGCATAATGTAGATAGGTGCTGGAGGAGATGCCCATCCTGTTCCCCACCTGCATTTGCTGCACCTGTGCTTCTTCTGGGAAGCTGCTGCTGGAAACACTGCTGCTTATTCAACCCAGGCAACTCTGCAGTAATCACTAAGCATAAAACAAGTAATGATGTCTGTAATATACACTTCTACCTCTATCACCCATTCTGCCCTTAAGCAGATTATAAAACAGGATTTTTAGCATTTCAGTGATGCTGCAAACCACCCCATCTGGCTTCAATAATGCTAATTATATGAAATTTCTTCCCACTGCTGAGTTTCCAATTATTTTTCTTTTGTTTTGCTGATTGCTGTCATTAATACAGTGATAACTGAAGCATTTCTTGTCTTTCTTTCCTAATTCAGCTGAACTCTCATGAAATCTTGGACTTGTCTGTTCTTCATTTTTTCCTTTATTAGCTTGCCTTTATTCTGTTTAAAAGTGCTCTTGGTTCTTCAGTTACTCCCCAGCAGAGACTAACCCCTCTTCTGGTTTTCAAGGGCCCATCAGTCCTCATTGATAACCCAGGTGTTTTATCTTAGAGATTAATAAGAATGTCCCTAAGTCCTGCTCAAGTCCATTTAAACAAATTAATGTAAAGACTGAGCAAGAAGTAATGATAAAAAATATTAATCTGCATTGCACATACTCATAATTCAAAGCTGATATTTATTTTCCCTATGATTGCACTCTGTCACAGGTCAGCAAGTCTGGTTTTTAATTTTAGCTGCTGACTCTTTTATTAAAGAGGAATAGAACTCTTGATGGCACAGGTTGTTTTCATAAATAAGCATTAATGGAGAGTGTATCAGAAATACAAGATAATAAAAAACCAGTACCATTGTAAGTTATGGGTGGCAGTAAATAAATAACCTGGCATTATAAATGTTGAATTTCATTAGTGTATAAATGTCATGATCTCTGCAGAAGTGTTCAAATCCTACTGAATGTAATAGAAGGGGTACAGAAATATTTCAGACCCAGGGATGGACCTTCTGGAAGGATTTTGGAAAAGTTATGGTGAACAATTTATGGACTGTGGCTACATGCAAGCTTTGAGTGACTTGATTAAAGAGATGTATATTCCAGTGCAAATTGAAAATGCACTTAATGAGCCATGTCCTCAGATTTTATTTATTTTTAAGAGGTTTGAGCCAGCAGTTCTCCTAGAGAACGAGCCTTGCTCAAATACCAGGGCAGGCTTGAGATGGCTCTGGCTGAACTCTGTGGCCACTGCTCACAGCCACCTCTTGTGCCACATCTCTTTACTCAGGTGTTGGGAGGACAGAGCAGGGCTGAAATGCCCAGCCATGTCCTGATAAATCTTCACTCTCCCAGGGATGATGTCTACTCACTGCCAGGGCAACCTGAAGATTTATACTGCTGTATGCTGAGATTAGCAGATGGGTTTTTCATTATTTGCTGGATGCTTGGTGTGCTGAAGCAAACAGGCTGAAAGGGGCAAAAAGAGGGAAAAGCAGCTGTTGTGTTCCAGATCTTGGTTTCCTGCTGCATGTCAGGCCAAGGAACTCACATCAGCTTGTCCTGAATATTTACAACTCTGCATTGTTCAGATTTGTGGGTGACATAAAGCTAATATGAGATAGCAAGAAACTTAAATTTTAGTGAAGAATCTTTCAGTAATGATAGTAACTTTATTATTATTGGTATAAAAATGAAGTATTAATATTTTTCTATTTCAGACTTCCATTTTTTAATTTTCCTCCTCCCAAAGTAATTAGGATTTTTTTGTTTATTATGAACTAGGACATTGTTTTAAAACACAGTTGAAATGAATTTTTTTTTTTTTTTGTCTTGGTAAGTTTGTTTGAAATAGATCTGCTCTGCCAATTTACTGAAAACAGGCAAAGATAAGCAAATGGGGGACACTCCAAATTTAAATCAACACTGTTAATGTAAAAAAAATCCCAAAGGTTAAATACTAAGGAGAAAAATTTCCAATATATGTAGTAGGAATTTTGGTCACATGGCCTGTCTCATTAAAGCCATTGAAGTGGAACCTCTCCTAAGAGGAAGGCTGCTTGAGTGTGTAATTATTTGCAAGGAAAACTCTGAGTCTGTAGCACACTGGATTTTGTACTATAAAAAGGCATAAGTATGAGCATACAATAATACTGTAATTAGAATTAAGGTTTTTTCATTAGACAATTCATTGGCTGTTATAATAATGATTTGGAAGTCTGTGTTCCCAAGCTACCTAACGGGTGTCTCCTACCCTTGAACACCAAAGGAATCGAATATTCACTCCTAGGCAAGACTTAAACTGTCGCATCAATTTTTTACAGTAATTAACATTTAATACAATTTTCACCTCTGATCAGCCTCCTTCTCATTTAAATCAAAACTTGTCTAGTTCCCACTTATCAGCAAACAGATTAGCAGATGATTCGATTCACCTTAGAAATTTAAATGTTTGATAAGTATTGGCCATGAGTCAAAGTAGCAAATGAACTTGGGCAATTTATAACTGTGAGCCTTATTAATTATCTAAAGAGAAAACTTTTTCATAGACAGTTGATCAAGCACAAGGAAGATCTTTAGTGTGTCTTTAAAAATAAATAGTATTATCTTATGTGTGTATTTATTGTATATGCATATCTTCTGCAAAGTCGAGTTCAGCTCTTGGACACAAGAATTGCACATGTGGGGCTGTAGCTTTTCTTTGTTGCTGATGTTGATCTGCTGCCCATAAAGCAGCCTATTCTGTACTAGAAGTAATAAATTGCCTTAACCCAGTTGTTGAGCTCATGAATTCATTTTCCACTTTAGTTTTTCTGTGAGACTTTCAAGCAAAAGTTCTTGGTGCAGACTTTCCTGTCTACAAGCTCTAGGTTAGTACTTTTCTGCTGATGTTATATCTGTAAGAATTAGAAAAAAAAAAGGCATTTTAATTTTACCTGGGTTTATTATTTAAACTGGAATATGCTGAGAAAAAAATAAAAATAAAAATAGGACTTGTTTTCAGGAGAAATGGGCCAGCAAAACATATGGTTTGAAATGTCCCAAAAGTGCCTCTAAAGGATGGAAGAGGCAAAAGGAATGAAGGAGCCAGGCAGGATATTATTGAAACAGCAGAGAAGGAGAGTTAATTCCACTAGATATCAAGATTTTTAATTAGCTTATCAATACTGATTAATAAATTACAGGATGGTATGGATGTTAATGAAACAAGTAGAAATTATCTGTTTGTCTTAGACCCAACTTGAAAATAGATCCTCGTGTTTGAGAACTTTCTCCCCAAAACCTGCAAAATGTGTAGAAAAACATGATTTACTCACAACCAGATCTTTTATTTCAGACTTTACTGCTACCCTTCACAATTGTTTCTCTCAAATAAAGCTGAAGCTGTCTGGGAGGGACAGAGTGAAATATCTGTCCATGGAAACATGAACAGAATTCTTGCTTTACACTGGTACCAGAAAGAGTGGTGAGATGGTTTTAACAGGAGCAGGAAGGGGTTGCTTTCCTGACCATGGAAATCTGCCCTTTATTCCCTGCCTACTGCAGGCACTGCTACTGAGTGCACTGAGTGCACAATGCCCCAGGTTTGGCACTGTATTCCAGGAATAAAGCAATGGTTCCTGCTTCAGTGAGTGTGAAATGCACACTATTAACATAATATTAATTATATAAATTGTGTTTTCTCTGTCTCCTCACCCTCAGTTGAGTTTCCATAATGCTGTAATTGTTTGATGATGCCAGTAAAGATTGGGTGTCTTGGGGAAATATCCATGGGATCTTATTTTCTACAGTAGTCCATTAAGAAGATGCTGATATTAACCTGAGAGTCTGAGGTCAGTGTACAGATCATGAATTTGTTGCAGCAAACTTGTTTGTTTTACACATAAATCTTTGTTTATAGAAGCCTTCACTGAGCTTTCTTGGTGGCTCAATTTTACCAGATCTCATCACAGGTCGCAGCACAGATTTCATCAAAACCAAGGAACAGTATAGTGTGTGCAGGTCTTCTGCATTTTGGAAAAAATATTACTTGTTTCATGATTCCTAAAGTAAGTTGGAAAGATGCAAAATGCAAATGTAGCTGAGAATCAATATAGCTTTCAATTTGTTTAATTATTGATGACAGTACAAAACAGTCAGCTTTGCATTGATTGTATTAAAAATGAGGAAGAAAAATAAATAGTGGCTGCACTGTGGGGGGTATTTTTGTGGGTTTTTTTTTGTTGTTTTAGTTAGGGGGCTTTTTTGGTGAAACTTTCTGAAATTCATTTTTGTAGTAAAATGCGAAACAAAGCAGTTCTATCCCCTCTGCTGGAAACAATGCAAGGCCATATTAGGAGGCAGGTTCTGTTTCCTCATTCCCTCAGCCTCTTGAATAACAGCAACTAGAATTGCAAAACCTTGGTCAGCTCCCATGGCTTTTGATTCAGTGCTTTTTGTCAAATCCCACCCAACAGAAGCAGAATTGTTTCACATACCTGAAAGTATTGGCACAAATTTACTCTTGGTGCAAATTCCTTGTTTGAAAAGCCCTAAAATAAGGGACGAGCTTGGCTCAGTTCTGTTGACTGCAGTAAATCTGCACAGCTCAAAAGAGACTCTTTGGGATTTGTCCATGCTACTTCCTATTTCTATACAAATATTTTTTTCTCTTTAAGTTCTGTCTAGGGAGATGGTAAGTGGTGTGGAATCAGCATGAACAGCGAAAACCAAGCACATCATAGTGCTCAGAAAGACTGAAAGAGGCTTTGAGAGCAGCTTCTGACACCTACTTGCTTCAAATGTTGTATTGCTTAGTTGTTGCTGAAGTTGTGGTTCCTGTTCTATTTTGCCAGTAGTGCTTCTGTGACTATTAATAGCATAGTCAATTTATGGGGGAATCACAACCTTGAACATGCCTTCGTGGACAAATTCAGAATAAAATCTTACAATGGTATTTTCTGAACCTCTCTTCAGGTCATTTGGCTGCCCTTGATTTTATCAATGAGCCTGACTCTTTAAAGTACTTTTACAGTTTAGTTGAGTGATCTTACTTAGCTTTGAAAGACCTGTCTCAGAAGAAAAATTAGTAATGTCTCTCATAAAGAGCAGGTTCATCAGGATTTGTATGGCACCTTGTTGGAACTCATTTTGCCCTCCTTTATGATAGCCAAATACATTCACTGTAATGTGAGTGAATGTATTGAGTTTTATACTTCACTTTTCCTTGCTTTGTGTTTGATTTCTATTTTACTCTGGACACAAAGAGTAGAAGTTAAAATACAAATTTTTAAAAAAGCCCTGTGATGTCAGGAATGTTGTTTCTAAGCCTGTGGCGTTCTTAAGTTAGGGATGGATGTGGCCACATGTTTGGCCTCCTGGGCAGGGAACTGCTCTAGGAATTACCTTTTTACCCATTTGTGTGATTCAAAGTCCCTCTTGGTCCTCCTGGTCACTTAGTTAAACAAAACACTGTGTAATTTGAATTAACTAAATAAGTGTAACTTTCAGGGAGCTACTACAAAAATAACTTGCAGAGCAGAGGAAAAACACAAACTGACTAATATATATATATATATATATATGTAAAAATAAAGAAAACACTACTTGGGGCTGATGGTTACCTATTGAGGTAGCAGCAGAAGTCACTTTCCTGACAATATAGAAATGGTCATGTGTTATCAAACAGCTTCCAAGACTGAAAGGACCCCGTCTCACTTGCTGTTTCTCTTCTTCATGTCAGATTTTTTTGGCAACTCATTTTGTAAGAACTTCAAGCACGAGATCCCATCTTGTGTTTGGAGGATACCTCACTCATTAGAGCCCTGGCAGGGGATCTTATGTGATACCATAACAGAAAAAATAATTGGATTTTGTTTGTTTTCATTCTGAGTGCTTAAAAATGAACAGTGATGAGGATGGATAGTCTCCCATAAAAGCAGAATTGATTTTTGCTCTACTGAAAGAGAGCATTTTGAGCAGCCTGGTATCATTGTGGGATTATAATAATTGCAAACTTTACCTTATGCTGCTATTCATGTGCTTCTTGCTCACTTTACTGGCATTAGGCTCATTGCTAAAGATCCTTTTTTTCTCACACCATATTTTTTTTTACAAAAGCCTTTCTTTCAATAAAAAAATGTAAATTTTCCACTTACAAGAGCTCAACTTTAGTAGTGCCCATGTACCCATCTGAATTTGTGCCCCCTCAGGACTTGATTCTGGAATTAGTTCCGAAGGATAGCTTTTATATTGACCTCTTAAGAAATGGAATTCAAATTTTACACCAATGTAACTGGGGTAATCTCAGGGAACTAGAGGAGCATTACTGTCCTGGGGCACTATCAGATATTGCTGTGGAGGACCTGCTTCTATTCCTTAACAGACAAGAGGTCCAGAAGAATTGAAGGTGGCAGATAAACAGATCTGAAACCAGTTTTGAGGAATAGATTTGCAATTGGAAGGACCCAAAAAGAGAAGATAAAGTTGAAGGAAGTAACAATAGGAAGTTTTTTTCTAAGAAAACTGAAAATTAAATTGTTAAGCTTACTCTGCCACAAAGTCTTCTGAAAGTCAAAATTAGTTATGTTTAAGAAGAGGTCTGCATAAATGCATGAGGGATAAGTCCATTAATGGTTATTTAAAATCATGAGTCTTATTTACATTTCTAATTCAGCAAATCAATTAACGGGTTCTTGGCAGAGGAGATGAGGGGATGCTGATATTATCTGTGCTCTCCTGCTTATTATAGACTCATGAGATGGTTTGGGTTAGAGGGAACCTTACAGATCATCTTGTTCCAGGCCCCCTGCCAAGGGCTGAGGGCTCCTTCCACTGGAGCAAGCTGCTCAGGGCCCCATCCAGCCTGGCCTTGGGCTCTTTCCTTAAGCAGTTTGTGTTTGTTCCTGGTCTGAAGCAGGACTCTGGGTTCTATTCACTTAGGTTGTATCCAGGACAGCAGTTCTTTGTGTCCCACAGGGAAAGGCTGGTTTGGCTCAGCCCCCTCTCAGGGAGTCTAACTTGCATCAGCCTTCCCTGGCTTGTCATTTTTTCAGCCTGATTTCTTGAGGTCCAGCACCTGCAGAAGGTGTGCCTGTGCTCCTGGACCTTGTGCTAGTCTGCAGAAGCAGTGCAGTCTGGTTTGGCTCACAGACAGCAGCTGCCAAACCCCCTTTCTATGTCCCCCTGCTCCACTGGGGCACTCTGGCTCCAGTGTCCCTGGTCACCCTGATCTCAGCATTTCTTTCCAACCCAGCTCTCATCTTTGCATTCTAGGTAGTTGAGTGACATTCCCCATTTTTCCATTGTCTTTGATGCATTGAAAATAAAGCTACTCAGTCTGATCTTGCAGATAAACAACTGACTGGATTTATCAGCGTTTCAGAAGTGCTTTGGCTGTGGTAGAAGAAGGAAAAAAGAAATCTTGACTCATTTCAATGCAATGTTGAAACATGCAAACTCTTTGGCATGTTTAAAACCAAACAGCGCTCCTTCTGCTTTAATTTGTGCATGCAAGTGGCTAGCAATAATATTAATAATTTAAAAGGTGGATTTGTCGTGCTTTTAAAATGTGTATAAACAATTAATAACCATGAAATAATGATCCTGATCTCATAACTTCTTCTTTGTGTGCAAAAATAGGAATAACATAGGTATGAAAATTATCTTTGGTGAGGAGAGTCAGTCAGGGTCAAATTAATAACTGATTTAAAAATAAACCAGCTCTATCTGCTGTGGGATGTGTCAGTCCATCCTGGAAGGAGCTGGTACCAGAAGGCTAGCAGGAGGAAAGGCAAGCACAGCTGATGTGAGTGGTTTCCCAGGGGAAGCAAGGTTGGCTAGGATTTCTTGAGAACTCCAAGGAAGTGTTGGCAGGGAGCAGTTACCTGTTGTCCTCTGGGGGCTGGAGAGGTCTCTGGTGAAGGATGAGTGTTGGGATGCACTGTCCTGGAGCCAGCAGGGGTTCCATGCTGGCTGTGAGGGGACCATATCAAATTGGACAAGGAGAAGTGTCTGTGTGGTTCAAGGAGCTACAGATAAAGGCAGCCAAGGGAAAAAGAGAACTCAAGAAGTGTGGATCACTTTGTTGAACTCTCCAGAGGTGAATTGGTGGCCCAGGGTGAGACAGAAGCATTGAAGTGTCTTCTATTAACTTTTCCAAGTTGGGAACAAGGAGAGAGAGGAGGGCTCCCTGTGGAAGGAGCTGTCAGAAAAGCCACCAAGGAATGTTTATAGCAAAGTGCCAGCAGCTAAAGGCAACAGACCTAAAGTGCTTCTGTTGAGATTTTTGAGAATTGTGTGTATGAAAGAACACTTTTAGTGGTTTGCAGCTCTGTTAACAGTTTTCCAAATGAGATGCTTTGATTCTTATTGTCACATATTAACTTCACAGATTTTAGTGTTCTCCTTTTGCAGGCTAGGAGTAGAGAAAAATATATCAATAATGTCTGGAAAATGGCTTCTCACTGAGTATTTTGCAGTAATATTTAAAAAAGAAATTATAATTAAACTATTATGTATATCCGCCTTTATAGTCTACATACATCTCTTAATGCATTAATTGCTTGGAGTCCAGATTCGTCTCTTAATGCAGTAATTGCAATTCCAAAATATTAGTTGAAAGTCTACTTCTAATGCTGCCTCAGACTGTGGAACAAAGAAATAAAATTACTTCATTTTAATGTCAGAAGCTAAGGTATGCTTTTAATCCAGCTTCACCCAATATTAAAAGCACTTTGTTTTTAATAAACTTGAGGGTGAATGAGAAATAATTTTGCTACTGTGGCTTTCTGGAAGTGGCTTTCTGTCCTATGAAATGTATAGTCTATGTACAAAGGAAAATGAATTTTCAGCTTGGAAACAGCTTTATTGATGTTTTGAAATGAAGTGAGAATGGCACAGTTCCTAAAATTGAACCTGGAGAAACAAAGATGCACCATTAGTTTTATAAGTCATTTCATTGTCAGTAACCTAATAATTACTGTAAATTGTATATGTAACAATAGTCTCGAGTGTTACTCATTACAAGCAGATAGTCAATGATGTGATAAGGCAAAAACACAAGAAGATAAGGAGGGTGGTTAATTACAGTAATGACTGATTTTCCACAAAGCATGGTATTGTAATTTCTGTGCTCTGCAGCAGTTAGAATGCCAACAACTCTGCAAATGCTGCCTGCATCCAATGGCTCTTTCCCTAATGCAAAGCAACTGATATGCACTAATCCAGAATGTTATAATGGAATATTTGGAATAAAATTTGTTTTGAAACCAGCAATGATATTAATAAATAAAACCCATCCATTATCAAGAATGAAATAGAATGAAAAGGAATGATGCTACTGAATTCATTAGATGCACAAAAATGACCTCTTGGTCTGTACAGCATATCCTGGAGTTTCCAGTATAGGCAATGTGTCATAGATATGGTTTGGATATGCACAGATGCAAACTCAAAAGTTGGCTGGATTTGCTTTTCTATTTTTGAGTCTTAGGTGCTCTTTCAAATACTGCCCTTGACTTCCATCAGTTATTTAGCATGTGAGTGCTCTAGGTATCCATATCTGCTGTACTACAGAATCACTCGAGGTGTGACTCGAGTGCCATGTGCAATACCCTTTCTGTGTTGTTTTTGTTGATTGCACTCTGTGATGGTCGTAAATCCCAGTCAGCTCTGCTGCCTGCCAGGATTTGGTTCATTTTCCCTCTACAGGGCTTAAATTAGCAGCAAAAAGAGATCCTGTCTAATTCTCCACTGTGGTGAGCCAGGGCTGTTGCTGTCCATGCCAGAGAACCTCAAACGAAGAGCAGATCACCGCTGAATCTGATTGTCGCAAGGCCTTTTAAAATACCAATATAAACCATAACCTTAAACCATAACAAGGCCTTTTAAAATAACCATATAAAGAGAATCAGCTTGGTTTTTTTTTTAAGATGGGTGCTCTTGTAGGCAGCAGCATACGTGGGGAAAACATGTCTGAGATGGGGACAGTGGTGTCAGGATCTGTAGTCCAGGTCTGAGGCTGTGTGGTCACATTGCATTCAGCAGAGCAGAGCAGACCTTGGAGCTGTGTCCTTCTGGATTTGCATCACTAGGAGTGCAAAATGCCAAAAGGGCTGCCAGAGGTTCTCACAGCACTGGTAACTTCAGCAATATCGTGTTGTCAAATGCATGTTCATTTAGCTGGTAGTTGTTAGCATTTTAACTGCTCAGTGGAGGAGGTTACAGATTGATTTTGGGTTATCCTGAATCTGATTTGAGTCTCAGTGACATGTGCCAGAGAGCAGAGCTGGCTCAGGAGCAGCTTTGGGCATGGGGCTGTGCTTAGGAGTGAGCAAACCTCAGTGTCACACAGCAGCCTGTGACACCCTCCTGGAGAGGGGTTTTAGTCCCATATTGCAGGCACACTAAATACATGGAATTATGTATGCTGGGAGCTGTAATTATAGTGGAGGAAGAGATCCCTTTCATTCTTCTGTCTCCTGCAAACCCCCTTTTAATCACTCACCAAACCTGTGCAGGAAGGAGGAAAGGATTAATACCTGTCAGCTCTTGGGCCATTTCTTAAACATCCACAAACTCCCAGCCTAGACCAGGCTTTCTCATTTAATGGTTTGACTAGGTATAATGAAATTTAGTATTATCTATAGAAGCTACTGGCTCCTGTCTGAACTTTGTCTAAAGATTTATCTTGGTAATAAGATTATACTAATAATTGCATTGAGTTTGTCTTAGCTCAAAATGTTTTTGCTAATCAGAACACTGTTTGCCAACTTGGTGAGTTACCTTCTACTTGTATTAAATGAAAAAACTATGGAAACTGAAAGCACGGTGTAATAACTGTAAAGAACAGTCATGTCAATGACTTGAACAGAGATGGCCAATTACTTAATAACCTCTTCATATCAAAAGAGATTCTTTTTCTAGGGTTTTGTTTGTGCTTACAGATTTGAACAGCTTAAATTCTGTCTTCAAACTCAAAATAGCAAATGAAGGAGATTATTATGACTAAATGAGAGTAGTGTATATATAGGAAAGACTATATGTAATAACTTTAAAATGGAAAACTTACATCTGCTGCTTAGTTAAAGATGTCTTTGTCTTGGCAATAACCCATAATGTGTATTTAATCAAGCAATTGAAAATATTGGTTTTTTTTTTAAAAAACCCCTCTTTTTATCAAAATTGAGAACTTTAAAGAAGGTTGATTTCAGCAGGATTACTTAATGAAGATGCCAATCTTTTCCTATCTACAGTTAGATCAAGGGTAATATTTTCAAATGTGCCCAAGTGACTTGAAGAGCTAAATTGAATTTCTGCAGCTAGCTCAGACATTTCACGTATTTCCAAAGAAGCAGGTTTCTAAGGCACCTGAGTAATTTTTCATTTCAAAAAACCACCCACACATTCATTTTTATATTAAATAGGAAACTATCAGGAAAATCTTTTCTCAGATCACATACTTAACATAATCTTATATTCATTTCTAGTCAGAAAATTTAAATTTTTAAAGAACAAGCATAAAGAAAAATAGCTTCCACTTTTTTTTCTAACGCTAAGTTGAATTGTTAATTTCAATAGGAATGTGATGAATCTGAAAAGGCTAGATGCATCATTAAGATCCTGGTATCATAGACATTATCTCTTTCAGGTTCATGGGAGAGGGGACTTTGTCTTCTCCCTGCTCCAGAGGTTGTGGTGTGCTAAGGATTATACCCTGATTTTCAGTCCTGATTTCCAGTCTCCCAGAGTATCTGCACTGCAATGGTGCTTTCAGCTGTCACTGAACATGGGCAAGCTGCTGGGTGTGACCCTGGAGATCATCACCATCCATTGTTTCTCCCACTCCTGAACAGTTTCACTGAGTCACTCAGCACTGAGAAGTTTTATCCTCCCTACTTCAGGATGTGTGGGTTTCTGCATCCTTTACACTGTGTTTGCCTTGAGGAGTCCCTGAAATAACCCCACACAAAAATTTCCTGTGGCAGTCGGATTTATACAGCCATGGAAAAAATGTTCTAGTTACTTATTTCTTTCTCTCTCCTCCAGTGCAAAGTGGAAAGGAGTAAAAACACACCATTATCATCATGTTTTCCTGGCATGTGACCTTTAGGCAAAGAACACTACTGACAGTGGAATAAAGAACAAACATTTGCGCCTGCCAACATAGCCACAGGCACTATTAGCTATTCTAAGGGAAAATAGCTTAACTTTGCTTTTAAGAACTTTCTTAGGAAACTGTTTCACACACCTTAGATAATTTCAGCTGCTTCCTTCAGCCTGAAATTGTTTTCCTCTTCATAAAAATAATGAAATAATTATTTCCATTCTAGTAATCATCTGTACACAATGAAGCACATAAATTTTATGAGAAGAAGAGAGAAAGCAAAAAGTGACATGAAGCAGTGACAGGACTACAGGACTAGGCATGTGGTAAAGTGGAGTCTCTAAAAGTCCCTGGAAAAGACCAACATTTGTCTCCTTTCTCAATTATAAATTTTTTTGCAGGATTTGGGTTCTGGCTTCACACATGTGAAATCTCTCTCAGTTTTATATTGTATGTTCAGGATGTCTCCTTCAGGGGCCAGTTGTCTACCAGATTGGTAGAAAATGAGACCACTAGATCATCTCCCCGCTTCATGTACGAGACATTTTAGAGCAAATTGAACTTTTTAGTGGAAGATGATGACCCCTGTAACTTTTAGTATCTTTTTATTAACTATGGAAAAATTATGTGCTGCACTTGGGTACTGATGGCATCCTTCATATTCCCAAGGATCAAATTTTGATACCACCTGTGGTATTTTAAATTCAGAGGTGGAACAGGGTGGATTAAGATGGGGCACAAAATCAGTGACTCTCTAAATAATCTATCAAATAATGAAGAACTTGTGGAGGAAGGAGGAGGGGCAGAAGCAAGAAGTGTTGATGTTAGGTCAGCCAAACATTCAAGCATGTCTTTAGTAGGATGTGGTGGTAGTGAAGTTAGAGGAAAACCAGACATTTTAACAATAAGCCAGAAACAAGATAAGATGTCTAGACATCAATAGCATTTACTGTGTGAAAGATCTATCAAAGAAATACAACAGACTAACAATAAAAGGCAAAGATGTTTTTAGTTGTGGAGGGTTTTTTTCCTTTAGCTTGCACAGTTTGTACTCCGTGACCTTCTGTCTCATCTCTGTGTGCGGTAGGAATCTCATCTGAAAAAGAAATTTAGTTTAAACTTGAAGTTTCCATTTGTGAATCAAAGAACTTCTGCAGAATAACTAGCAGTGCTCTTTAAAGAAAAGCTTAAAAATTAGGTCAGTTATTGAAGAGGAGTTACTGAAATTTAGATCATGATTCTTTTGACTGAAAACTGAAAATGTATTAAATTGTAGTGCCATCCGCATGCTATGTCAGTGATCATTGCAATTAAATGTAATGTTGCTAATGCATAACATAATTATAAAATGTTAGAATGTTAATTAATATACTTTTTAGTATAATGCATACCTAGGAATTAATCAGCTCTGCATATGAGAAGGGTGAAGTAGTTCTTGGTAGAGAACCTCTAATTAACACTATAACATTAAACAATTAACACTATGGTGTTAGACAAACACAACAAGCATTCCATAAAACACAAAAAGGAAATGAGAAAACACAACATTGTGGGCCAGAGTTTCAGTGGGAGTTCCTCTGTGGATGGTAAAGCCCCTGCAAATCCTGACAATGTGTTATTTTTCCTCTGTTCAAGCACTCACAAAACACAGCTGGATAAGCACTCTTCAAAAGGATTCCCTTTTCTAGAAGTCTCATCTTTGTTGATTTGGGAAATGGCTTGTTGCAAATGATCTTGAATTAGGGTGCCAGTATAGCAAATAATCATATTCCTTCATCAAGTCCTGTCATCTCCATCCTTCGCATTAATCTGTACCTACTTCCCCTGTGGATAGAGAAACAGGATTTTGGAAGTCAATGAAGAGCCACCAAGTGAAAGAATGATAAACCAGCTTCACAGCAGAAATCCTGAGCAGAATTTTAACTCAATAAGTTAAAAGCACAGCTCAGGTGTGCAGCTGAATGTCCTTGGGGCAATGAGGGCATTGCATTGTAATTAAACTCACACTGCTTGTGCATCCCAGCTTTGTGGTGATGATGGTTTTCCTCCCCTGAGCCACGATGTTCTACGGTTCTGCCATTCATGTACAAACGTCAAACCCTGAGCTGGGCTTGCACAGATCTCAGTGCTCAGGTGAAACATGCCATGCAAATATTCTGTGGTGCAGACCTTCCCTGGTATGGGGCCATTGTCACAACTGCAGCCTTGAGCACTTGCACGTGGAATTTTGCAAGAGGTCAGGTCAGGTTCCACAAATGCACAAGACAAAATAGTGTTGATTTCTTGGTGCTATATTAGTTTATTATATGGACCGAAGAGCAATGAATTTTCAGGCAAAACTTATGAACTTCAGACAGCTGTTGAGATAAATACGATAGCAGAGGGCACCAGTCATATTTAAGACAGTTTTAGGTATATATTTGTGAAGCAATTAGGATGAAATCACCACTCCTTGTATCCACAGTGCATATTGATTTTTAAAGCCACGTTTATTCAATATTTATTTTGCACACACAAAAGATTCCTGTTCATTAGAAAAATGGGCCCAAGTACCCACCCTGAGGAGTCCAGAGGTGAAAATCATGCTGTTGCTACCTGGGCTGGAAGCAGCATTAAATTGTAACAGAACTTCATACTTTCCTCTGCTTTTTCCAGCTTATGGGCTCGTTTAATTAATCTTATTTTGCTAATACAACAGGAGTAGAAAGCTTCCTCTGCCTAACCAGTTCTTGGCCTTAAAAAATATATATATTACCTGGTTAATTCTGTTCCTATTTTGTGTTTACATTCATGTACTGGGAAGGTTCTTTTCATCACATCATTGAAAGAATGGAGCCTGAGATAAAGTTGTAGTTAGCAGTCAGTAAAAGTAGTCAAAGTATTGCTTAGAATGTTCCAAAAAGTGCCCATTTTGGAGAAGTGGCAGAACTGAAGCTGCAGGAAGGGATTTTTCACTGGCATACTCTGTTATTATCTGAAATTTTACACCAAATTGCTCTTCAGCAGGAGCCTGAAACAGAAGAGGTGTGATCAGCCTCAGCTATTTCAGTTTCAAAATGAACAGATGAAAAAATTCTTGGGCAGTTAAAACCCGAAAAAAAGGTTTTGTTATGTCAAAGACAGGAGGTGGGCTGCAAAAAATTTCCATTTAATGCTAAGTGGATGGGGATACTCTACCCCCCACCATTTTATTTTTCTTTTATTTACTTCTCTTTATGTGGGGTTTTTTTTTTTTTTTTTTCGGTTTGCTTTGTTTTTGTTTTTTTTGGTTTTTTTTGTGGGTTTTTTTTTTTTTTTGACTGTTTTTGCTGAGAGTTGCCAGGTTTTGCTTTCTACTTAGAAGGTGCTGTTTCTGAAGGAGTAAGCTCTGGGGAAGTGATTCAGTTCACTCTATCGATCCTGAACTCTTAATCAAATAAGATTTAAAAGCTATGTTTAAAAAAATAAAGTATATTGCCTAAATTTTTTGCATCAAATGCACTGTCTCGGATTCATGTATTATTGAATCCAGTTCCAAGAAAAACACAGAAATAATGATTGTATAATTACTTTGGAGCACCTGACAGTGTCTATTTAATGTAAAAAAAAATTCCAGCTGGAATGAGAATGTAGGGAGTCCATTTCTTGCTGGAGATGCAGAACTGTTATTTTTAAGAATGAGCAGGAGCCATCATAGTTTGGCATGAACTAAAGACTTACCTACTTTTTAAACAATGTGCTGTTTCATACCACGCTTGGGCAGCTTTCAGTAAATTCATGTTTCCCATGGAGTTCTAAAGAAGCACGAAATTCTTATTGCATTTGCAGGAATTTTTGAGTTACAGGAAAATAACCACTTTATTATGACATCTTGTCATGGTTAAAATGCTAAACTTTCCCCAACTGTTTAGCAATATTTTGAAAGTTATGGAAGGAAAGAACATGTTCTTTGTGTCTGATTTTAGCTTGCTAGCATGCACTTGAAAAAAAAAAAAAGGCAGAAGAAAAATCAAATCCTGGCATTATGCTACTAAAAAGCTTTAAAAGTGACATTAAGAATGGATTAAATACTTACAAGTAGCTTTGGAAATTCAAACTGAATGTAAGGATGGTAAAGTAACCAGAGGTCTGCAGCTGCTGTAGGTGGGCATAGCACCTGAGACAGGTGTGTGCCTCTGCTGGGTTGGTCATGGCCCATCTGGGAGGCCTGGAAAAGCTTCCCCAGTTCACTCTGTCTGCCCTTGGCCTCCCACCCTCGTTTGCACAATTCCATTCTGCAGAATCCTGGCCTTGGTCTGAAGGCACCAGAGGTGTAAAAGCTGTGATTCAGCTGAGCATGGCACATGTGTGCCCTTGGTGTCTCATGCTCACCTTTCCCATTTCTTGGAATATTAATCTCAGAGACAACTTTGACACCACATCATTTTTTTTATTTAACTTACCGCAATAAATTTAATGTTCACAGAAAGTGCCGGATTGACAGATCCAGAGAATAAAATTATTTATGAGGCAGGTAGTTATAGTTTAGGCAGGGATCAATCTTGTAGTTACCCTATTCTAGACTTGGAGGACTTCTGTGAAGGGATTTCTAACTGAATGGTACAACTGGAAACCAATTTGATTCTTCATACTTGTCCATATATGAAACAACATCAGAGATTTGAAGGTGCATCAAAGGCAGGACAGCAGACTGTCATCTGCAAGGAGAGCCCTTGGCACAGCTGCTGCCCAAATGTGAGGCCAGTGGCAGCTACTTGCACTTGGCCTGGAAAAGAGCATCCCAAGAGCTGTTTTACCTCAAAATGTGCTTAAAAACACCTACAGAGAGGTGAAATTGTGGCTTTAATACTGGAGACACCAGGGAATCCTGGATGTGCTAAAACCTCCCCTTGGCTGCACTTATCTTTTCACTCTGCTGACAGCAAGGTGAAGGAGTGCTCTAAAACAACCTGACCCCTCTCTTCCCCTTTGTTGGGGAATTTTAACGCAATTATTCTCTTCCTGCCTGGTCAAGCTCTTTCAAGGAACAGATTAAACACAGTAGGCTCTCGTGGTGACTGTGCTGCACCAGGAAAACGTGTCCTGGTGGCACAGCTCTGTATCAAAGGCAAATTCCTTGATGCTGGAGGAGATTGAGGGAAGAGTTCATGCTCCTGGACTGCTTTCATTGCTGTCATTTCCAGTAGATATGCTAATAAGAATTTATGATGTTGTAAACTAAAAGGACTCCTGGACGTGTTGCTTGTCAGTGAGAGTGTTTCTGGTGTGTCTGACTGTGGTGGTGTGTCTATTATTATTATTATTTATTATTATTATTTTAAGCTGTTGGGACTTTTCTGATCTGACTTATGCAGGCACAAGGTCAAACTAACTTCACAGGAAATGAATGCTTTGAATTCAAATGTGTCTACACATGATGCAGTGTAACTCATGCCTCTGTTTTGTTTATGAAATAGTCTGGAGAGTGTAGAAAGACAAATTAAATTAGAAAGTGAGTCAGTTCCCATCACAGACCCTGAGCTTGGCCTTCCTCAGCACATAAATTTGTAAAAGAGTTTGTTGAGTGGTTGATCAAGAGGCGTTTTTGTGCTTTATCCACTCAGGGCATGCAGCTTGCCACAGCCATCTGCTCACATCCCCTCTCCTTTATAGCACAGCAAATCTGAGGCTAAAATATTGATAAACAATCTCTGCTGCTAAATTAAGACTCAGACAGTAAAGGGGAGAAGGGATGTGAGCTTTGAATTCTCCACACATTCGTCCTATGTGTGCTGCTCTTAAAATTATGGTGATAAGGAACATGAAAGATCTGATATGTGATAATTGTTTTCAAGTAATTTTAGTCAGGCTAGCAGTAGAGATGATGAAAAGAGACTCCCAAACAACCCACCTGTATCCACAGACAGCTTTGTCATGTGGGTTCATGTACTTGGGACACCACAAAGGACTTCTGAACTTAAAATATAAGACAGGGCAGTGAGAGATGAGAAAAATAAGATTTGGATAAGGCCAGAGCATTAATTTAAATATTTAAAGAGAGAGAGAGGGTAGAGGGAAAGAAGGGTGGGGCTCTATCATCAGATTTCTTTTTATTTTTGAGAAACTTATACTTACAATATGATAAACAACCCTTTCTGTAACACTTCTCTGTCTCAGCAGAATGATTGGGGAATTTTTGCTACCTTACCCTTTAAATCAAGAAGTTGTCAGGTTCAGCAGCCTTCAGAAACACCTTTTAGAGAGAATGAGATCTGTGATAGCACATGTCAGAAAAAGAGAGGAGCTTCCTGCAGTTATTTCCTTGTCTGTAGAAAGTGGCATTGAAGGAACACAGGTGCACTAAAAGTAAATGAAGAGATGCTTTTTTGGAGAGATCACTGCTGAGGAAAGCACCTGCCATCACAGCCCCACTAATAAAAAGATTTTTAAAAGCCTTTTACTCCCTGCTTCTAAAAATGTCAGCTGCCTTGCCTCCTTAGCTGTGGTTTCCAGGTTCCTGGAGGCTGCTCCTCAAGCTCCAGTGCCTGCCCAGACTGCCTGCTGCTTCTCCCCAGTACAACAAGAATATGGTAGATCCCTTGTCCATCTGCTGTGTGGTGTTAAAGCTGTGGAAACTACATTTCCAGCATGTCTGAGAGTCACTTCCAGCCCCTTCCTGCTTTGAGCAAACCCCTCTCCCAAGGCAGTGGCTACCCAGTGCTGTGACCTTGTTTCAGATAATTTTACAGTGTCTCTTTGCCTCATTTTCTCTGCTCCTTCCATGTTCAGCCATCTGAGGTTCTCCAATGTTTTGAGTAGTCTGACTTTCAGGAAAGTTAATTAGAGCCCCAGCCTTAATGCTACCTTAATATTTGCTGGTTTAATTTGATTTTTATGTATATAGTTTTCTCCATCAACGTGCCAAAATGTGCTGTAATTTAAACACAGTGGTGTCTGATGCTTAGAGTACCAAATGACTGCAGCATCTTGGATGCTACAATTTCCCATAACAACAAGAAATGTTTTGGTCCTTGACTCATGTAAACAGTATTTCATAAGCCTGTGAAGGCAGAGAATTGCACCTTCTCACCACAAATGAAGACATATAGCAAATCTAGGAGCAAAAATATAATCTGTTTTGTCCAGTCATGGGTTGTACTTTTATTTGGACATCTCAAAACTGCTCTGAGATTGATGATATATAATGAGCACTAATCTGAGCTCCTTGTGCACTGTATAAAGTTATGGAGATAGAAAATTGTATTTTTCATGTCTTATTTGCAGTGAAACCCCTAATTGGAAACTGTAAAATGTCTAGCATTTTGCTTTCTGCCTGGCTGTGGGCTTTGTCTTTATTTAAATGCTGTTTCAGCATATTCCTGGCTAATAAGAGTAGGTGTTTTACATCATTTTAGCAAAGTGGAACATTGGAATTATATGACTGAAAATCTATATTGCTATTTTTCATTTTTATTATTACTTTTTCATAATTAGCCAATAAATATAAGCTGTGCTGATCTGTAGGATTATGGCCAGCTTTCTTGCATAGTGCAAAGAATGAGGGAGTAGGTGGAGAAATATTCCAACTGTTCTTGAAAAAAAGTAAAATTAATCTTTTGGTATGTTTTCTGCTGCTGTTTTACATCAAGAGTGTGTTTGGGACATGTGGCAGAAAAAAAAGTCATATATCTGTAAACATTTCTGGTAAATTATTGTTGGACACAGTTCTTTGGCTTTTTTTGGGGGGTCAAAGTGCCTCTACTCACATTTTCAGAGTCACTGCAATGGAGAGAAGATGTGATGTGTCTGATTTAGTTACCTACAAAGTTCTGGTCTCCATTCAATGAATGTAATTTCAGATATTTTTCCAAGAAACAGAGAAGAAATTATATCTTTTTTCCTTCTGTGAATAATTTCTGGATATTTGATAAAAAGAGCAGAGAAAATCACATGAGCGGGGCTCTACCATCCGTAAGTCAGGCAGGATAATAAGAAAGCACATTGGAAATTATGTGTGGAAGTGAGGTGGCAAAGTTATTTATCACATTAACTGTGCTCTCTCTGCAGCATTGTTCATGATTACAAATGCAAATTGTTATCAGAGCTGCTGAAGGACTTTGCTCCTCCCCCACAGGTTCTCTGTGCCAAATTTCTGATCATCCTCTGTGTGACTGGGTGACAAATCTTCCCATCACAACTTACACAAAAACTCTGCTACCACATTACAGCCTTGCAATCACACTTGTATTCTTATGTTTTGTGTATTTCTTTTTGTTTTACATTGCTATTATAACTTCTCATATAATAATATTAATAGTAATTGTGCCAGCATAATTATGTAACTCTGCAAATAGCTGTCTGTAAGTGTCCTTAAGTTCAGAAGATGAATGTTGAGAAAAAAACCCACTCATGTTACACTCTGAGGGTAAAGCAGTCCCTTTTCACATCTTTGTGACTCTTAGGAAATTTCTAGTTACAAGTTTTCTGCCTATGTTTTGATTAGAACGATTCAAAGCACATTTTAAATGAGAAATTGTATTTCAAATAGTATCTTTTTTTCCTTCAGTCTGTTTAGGTGAATCTTTTCCTTCAAAGCTGACTTACATTTGGCTTTTAACTTTATTTCCTAATGTGTTACGGTCTTTGATCTTTCAGACTGTTGAACAGTTTTATTGAAACTCCCAAATGGGACCAGTGGTTCTCCTGATAATGACGATGTCTCTCCCCACTGGCAGCTGTGGCAGCTCTGTTGAATTTGCAGTATGAGTATGACTCCACTGGCTACAGCTTCCCAAATCAGCTGATCCCAAGGGTTTTGTGTCCCAGATGGGATTTGAAGCTAATGGCTGTTTGCATTCAATCAAAGGAATTACAGATATGTTGCAAAGTCACTATGGACATGGCTATGCATAAGTAAACTCCTGGTAAACAGAAGCTCTTGTTCAGAGCTCCTTGGCCTCTGAACAAACCCGCAGTGTTGAAAAGTCTGGAGAAGGCCAATGAGGGAATCTCTTAATGGGGCCTGTTGCTGCACGTTTCCAACCACATATAAAACACTCCACATATTTGCAGAAACTTTTAGTTGTGTCTCTGTGGTGAGGGGTTTTGGTGCTTTGATCACTTATGATTGTTGGAAGAGCAGTGGTGAACCTGCAGGTGAGTGTCTCTAGGTAAATGTGGGTGAAGAAGAGAGAATTCATCCAAAGCACCCAAGAGGAAAGAAGGGGAAAGGAACTGCCTTTAAACTATTCCTGTGCATGTAGAGAAAGCCTCAAGTAGAGGTTTCTCCATTGTTCAGGCACCACTGATCCAGAGGGGAATTTTGTTGCCCAGGCCTGAAGAACAAATAACTTTGTTCACACACTTGCCATGCTCGGGCTGACCCTCAGAACAGGATGCTCAAATGGCACGCTGTGTTACTGTGCCCTCCCAGGCTGACCCTGGAACTGAGCACCTCCAGCTTCTCTGCTCCTGAGCCCTTCCAGGGACTCACCCTGGCTCTGTTGGCTTTGAGCTTGGGAATCCAGAATCAGCTCTCGTTTCTTCTCCCTGACTTCTGGCCCTTCTGCTCTCTGCTGTTCCTCTGAAGCCTGTGAGCAGGAAAAGACAGTGGTCTGCAGGTCGGTTTCTTCAAGGGTTTTGTGCCACAAAGCACAAAGAAATGTGTGCCCTGTGACAGGAGTCATCTCTGTTTCACACTGAGAAAGTGAGAACATGCATGTGGCTGAAGCAAAGGTTCTATATTTTGTATCATAACATTATATTGTATTAGGGAAAGGGAGGAGCAGTTTAAGTGGTTTAGACTAATTTAAGACAACATCATGGCCAGCTTTTATTATGAACAGAAATGTTTTGTTATAGCCAAAGACTAAGCTTGTATTTTTCCTTCTGTTTCCTAGCCTTGTTCTTTAGCTCACTTATTTAGTAGTCTACAATGCACATATTGTTCTTTTTTATCTTATGACTTCATTCCTTGTATCTACAGCCGTAGCAAACGCTGAGTTATTATATTTCTGTTTATTCAGCTTCTACTTTGAAAACAAACCAAAGCAGCCCTTCTGTGTCTACTGAGCTCAGAAATGTACTCACAGGTTTCCTCCTACACTTTGAATGTAACAAGCATAAAATTGCTTCCTTATTGATGCTTTCACCCATTCCTGTTGCAAGCAGTTTGTGAAGTGCCATTGGACATGCATTGTCCTTCTGACTTTGCCTTGAATTCACCTGGTCTCAGACATTCTACAGCTCCTGCTGCTGTCCCATCATGAAAAAAATGTTTTTTTAAGAGAAAAAAAATAAGGCTGGAACAATTTCAATGGAATTCCCTATTCCTGTAAAAATTTGTCAATACTTGTGGACCTGAGTGATGTGGTGGCACTGCAGTGCATGTCCTGTCCTTAAGTAAAATACTTTTGGAAATTTGATGAGTTTCATCCTTTCCTCCAGCCTCACAAATATCCCTTTGGTGCAGGCTCTTGTGCTGCCAGTGCCTCATTTTGGCTGCTTAGTAGCATCCATACACCAGGCAGTAGGACTCAACCTACCTAACTTTGGATGTCATCTGGGCTCTGGACAATGGGAAAATAAATAGGCAAGGAGAAAAATAAGCCCTTCTGATTCCTTCACAGAGAAAGAGTAACTATAGCATTGAAGAACCTGTTTCTCTCTTATTATATAGAAGAGAGAGGCTTAAATGCAGCTATCTGCACTGCTAATATCTAAATTAGGTGATTGCACCTCAGTCTTTTGTTGGCTTTTATCCAACTTCATTAGTGGCTCCCTGATTTGTGATCAGGTAATTTGAGGGTACAGCTTTTGTGTTTCCTCGGTCTTATCACCTTCATTTCTTCTTTTTGAGTTATCAGGTTTTTCATTGGAAATGCACTGTTTTCACACAGAAATTCCCCACACAGCAGGAAGGAAGCAAAGTATAAAATTATTCAGAAAAAAAGATGTGCTTTAATTGTCTCCATCAACAAGTGGCCTTTTTCCTTGAATTGATGTATTTCCTGAGTTGTCTGTGACCTTAAAGACAAACAGCAAAACCAGTGCAGAAATAAATAAGGAGCTGCAATTACACTTGAGATTGCAGGGGATTTAATGTAAGTTCCCTATTTCATGGTCAGATCAGGATAGTTTAGTGCAGAAAATGTTACTGGGGATTTTGCAATGTTCCAGGAAACCCCAGCTCCATCATTAGAGCTCTGAATGTTCTTAAGGCCCTGCAGTTTATCAGTAGCCCCAAAGGGTTTATTACACACACAAGAACTGGTTTATTTAGACCTTGGATCCAGTTGCAGAGAAGGGCTTGGAGCTGTGCAATGAACAGGGCTGAAATCCCTTCATTCCAAGTTGTTTAACCCTTGCAAACCAGCATCTTCATGGATTTCAGCCCTGCACTGAGACTCAGTCACTGCTGCAGCTACTTGAGTGCGAGCTTTCATGCAGGGGATGATTCAGCTGGTAAAATTGTTACCCTGAAATTAGCTTGGTACTTAGCATTTAATATTCTTCTCTTCTGCTCTGCAATTAGCTTTTACTAATGCAATTTAATCTATTTGTAACATTTCTTGAAACTCATACCAGACATGATTTGAAATGAAGTTAAATCTCTTGAACTTTTCCTTACGTTAATTTGAAATGCCAACAGGGCACCAACTGCTGTGAAAATTAATGAATGAGCTACACCAGACTGTCTTTCCTTTCACTGGAATGACTTCACACTCAGAGAGCATATGTGCCAAAAAAACTATTCTCCAACACTGCAGATGATGCTGGAGGGAGAAGAATTTTGCTGTTCTAGGGTAGATTTTGTGGGTCCCAATTTCTTTGTTGTTACGTTATGGAGAATAATACCTCATGGGAGAGGAAACTCTCCTCAGGAAGATAATTTTTTCTTTTAAAGAAAATTTATTTAAATTGTGAAATATTGCTACACTAAAAATACAGACCGCTGTATTTTTTTCTGAGAGTGTTCTGCTCCTCATTTGAAAAATTCCAAATTGGGCCCTCAGTTTCCTTAAAAGTGAGGGCAATTTGTCTGTGTTATTTATCAGACATTAAATGGCAAAAAACATGTAAAGCTACCATAGAAATAGAAGTAAATTAATTATTTATACCATGCACATTTTGTTCAAAACTTATCTTCTCTTATCCTGAAGAGCTGGAGAAGTGGTTGGTTTTAACAGTCAAAAGGTGCAGAAAAAATTAATTATCAGGAGAAAATAAGATTAAAAAATAGCTTAGAAATGCTTGTGAGCCAAAAGAAAATAAACAAATGCAGATAAATTTATTTTTGGGTAATTTTTGTCGTCTTGCATTCATTAAAGCCTGCTTGCAACATCTCAATAATTTTATTATGGTGATCAAATGTGCTATGTTGAGGGCTTGAACAACTCTGCCATCATTCTCTGCTAAAATTCCCTTTGGTATTCTGGAGCTTGGCTTTTTTTTTTTTCCTTCAGACACCACAGTGATTATTGATTGTGTTCCTGCTGACAAAGTTTTACTCTCTTTCTATTTAAACACATGTACGTATTCTAGTATAGCCTTGACTCCAAGTACACACAGTCTCACTGAGGGTGGTTTGTTGACTCAGGTGGGAAATTCAGTTCTTAACTGAAAGTTGTAAATATACTTTTTTTGTTCCACTGTTTGCAGTCTCTAATAACAAATGAAAATAAAATCAAATTCTGTGATCAGTAAAACTGTGATATGACATTCTCTCCTAGATAAACGATCAAATAAGCAATTTTACTTACACTCAGATTGAATAAATGACACCAAACACAATCAATTTTTTTAATACCTTGCATTGCAGTCATATAATGAAAAGACTAATTGGATTTGAAGCTGGAAAAATGCCACTGCTGTGCTCCAAAAATTGAAACATTGAGTAAACTGTGAAATAAAATAAAAGTGTGGGGCAGATGTGTTCTGGTTATTATAATGCAAATGATTTACCATTTCTCCTCTGGCTTGGGCTTGATATTTAATGGGCATAATGGCAAAATTTTGTGTATAGATACAGGCTGCTCACTCTGCTTGATGGACATAAAATAAAAGAATGTTTAAAGGCATCTTTTAGAAAGGGGTCATGAAGAGACTTGTCAACAGGGAGCCCACAGCAGAGTGGGAATTGGTGATGGATTTGGCTGCACACGGGGTTGCTCTGCCTGGGTCAAGCCAGGGCAGACCCATTCCCTTTGCCTCAGGCAGGGCAGCAGCCCTGAGCACTCCGTGCCCCCTGCAAGGACAGAACAAGGTCGTCTTTGGTGTCATTCTTCATCACCTGCCTGCTTAAGTGTCATCCTTCCTCTCTGCTTGATGACAGGCACCAAAGTGGTTTCAGACATAATTTATGGCTCTGATTTATACATCAAAACACCTGTCCAGGTGAGTGCCTGAAGAGCAAATGTCCTACGTGGAGAGGGATGGGTGAACAGCACACCAGTGTGCTGTTGGTGGTTTAGTGGTTTAGGGACTTGAGGTGTTGGCTCACAGAGGTTTCTGAGTGGCACCTGATTTGTGCCTCCTGAAGCAGCAACTGTGGAACTGCAGGGAATTGCACAGGGAATTGCACAGGGCAGCCTCAGGGAATGGGGTGCAGCAGCCAAGGTTCCCCAGCTCAGGGGAAATGTTGGGCACTTTGTGTCAAATCTGCACTAGGAATTGCTTTGATTGCTTGAAAGCAGCACTTTGTAGGGCATGGGGACTGCCAATTCCCACATCATGTTTACCTAATATTCCCGGATAAATTAGCGGATAATTAAATATCTTAAAAAATCCTGTGAATTAGATTTTGTAAGATGTTCATAATGGAAATTGCTAGGCCAAAAGTGGTAAGAGATTTAAGAACATGTTAGACAATTTCACTGTTTTGGGGTTTTTTTTTATTTTATTTGGGTCTGTTTTTATTTCGTCTGGATCAGGAAAGGCCTTGGTCTTGGACCTGGCCTTACCTGTGAATGTGGTTGTGTTCACTATATTCACGATCTGTTTATCATACTTTTAATTTCTTTTGTGAGCCAAAAGAAAATAAACAAATGCAGTTAAATTTATTTTTGGGTAATATTTTAATTTCTGCAGTTGACTAATCCTCTTATTAATGCTCTGGCTTTTCACATGTACTGGTTTGGACTGATACAATTTATTTTTAAAATGTGTTTTTTTTCACAATGAAAATGCTTCTTTTTTTTCATTTTTTAAGGTAAAAAAATTCAAGTATTATATTGGAAAATACCAGAATGAAATAATATAACACATCTGACCTGGTTTCTGAAGGCTTTTTTTCAGCTTTATGCCTTGGACAATTTCTCCCTGAAATTCCTGAATGATATATTTTATCCCAAACTGAATTTATATGCAATCAATATATAAAATAATATTATTTTCTTTTCTGTAATACTTAAGAAGACTCTAAACAAATAAATATTTCTGGTACAGAAGCAGTATTTTAATACTCCCTGTACTGAAATTTATTTTGTAGTGCCCTGTATTAAAAGACAGAAGAGCTGAGAAGACAATTGTCAGCTCCTCCTTTGGCCAGGAGCTGTTGAGGCAGGGCTGGCCACTCATGACATTTCAATTGGAATTGTAGCATTTTGTAAGTAGGGACCTGTCAACATTTCCTTTATTAACTCTGGTGTTCAGGCAGACAGCCTTTACCACGTTGGAATTTCATTCACAAGTGCTTGTTCTTCAAGTTCTCTAACCTCACAGAAGCAGTTTAAGCCAGTTTGTTTCCAATATCAAAGCTACCAGAGGAAATGGAGGAAATAAAAGATTTCTGTCTGCTACACACACTGCTTTGTGTTCCTGCTCCCAATTTATTTATCTGCTATTTCATATAACATTATTTTCCATCTGCTGTGTTTAATACATGATATTTTGCATGAAAAAAGGGGCTGCTTTTAATTCTGAGATTATCAGGGCACTTGGAAATGCTATGTTAACAATTTTTCACATTGATTGATGTGTTAAGTCACATCCTCTGCTTTGTGTCTGTGTGAGACCCAAATGAACCTAAGTAAGAGCAGCATAAACATCTCTGTTGTAAGAGAGAGGCTGTCTCTTCATCTTAAATTATGAATCCAGAAGACTGAAGCAAGGAATTATTTTGGTCTTGCACACTATGAATAATGCATGTAGCACCATTATACACATCCTGCATGTTGTGGAACCAGAATGAGCTGTTACCTTAATAAACACTTGTAATGTTCACCATAACCATTCTGAATGCTTTATTGCCAAAAGAAATGGTGATCCCAAGGACATTCAGCTATGTCAGTCTTATTACAATAGCCAATTATTAAACTTACAGCTGTATTATCCTCTGTCTCTTCATTTGATATGGGTAATTAGTCAAAATCTCTGGGTCTTCTGGTTTGCTTCTGTTACATTGGTAAGGGAGTTGGGTGTTTCTCATGTGCAACCTCATTTAATTAAAAAAACCTCAAAACCTTCTGTTTTTCTGAACACATCGAGATTAATTCATGAAATACACAAATCCCTTGTATTTCTAGGCTGCCTTCAAACTGTATTGAGCACTAAATCTTTCTCTGTCATGTCAGCTGTGTTTCTAAGGCTGTGGAAGCTGCTTCCAAGCTGTTGTCTTCATTCCATTTCTCTCTGCTCCTGCAGTTCCCCTCAATCCCACCCAAAAAGTATCTGCTTTTAACCCAGGATCTGGCTGTATCAATATTTAGAAAAAAAAAAAAAAGCCTCAAAGTTGCAACAAGTATTTTCCTTGGAGGGAAATGTGAAAATAATTAGCTACCCCAGTTATTGTAACAACACAGGAGAATTTTGTTTCTTTGTTTGCTTTAAAACTTTAGTTTTGGGGCATTTATTTTTAACTGTCTAATTGTTATCAGGAATGGGCATTGACATTAAAATGGGCTTTTTGTGTTTTTTCAAAGGTTAGTTTAGACAGTAAGTGTCCTTGATTTCATGGGTATAAAAAGTGGAATAGGAGCCTTTTATCCTCATCAATGTAGAAAAGTTATGTTTTTCTTTCATTCCATTGCTTCAGAAATTATTCTTAGTAAGGAACCATAGATTTTAAGCAGAAATTGGGATATTTGATTGCTTACCCTGACATTGTGTAGTACAGGCAATGGAACTTTATTTTACTTTGAAACTCTTTACTTTGGCTCCATCATGGTGTGTATCCTTCAACCTTGATTTGAAGCTGACTAGACAGGATAAATTCATAGCTTTTTGTGGCAGCATGCTCCAGAAATTGCACTCATGTAAATACAAATGTGTATCTCATTTCTCAAAATTATTCATGCCAAATCCCAGACTGCAGTCCCCAGTTTCACTCATTAATGAGGGAGTTCTACAGATTCCTGGTGTATCCATCAGATAAATCAGGAACCAGAGCTCTCCTGAGAGGGAGTTTGCATGGAGGATTGCTGAGATTGCAGTATACCCCTGACAGTGAGCTGTAGCTGAGGGTTCAGTGTTAATTTGCTTTATGGTTACATGTAATTGTTTACCAAGGAACTCATCACCCTTGAAGGGCAATGTCATTAACTTCAGTGTAGATACAAATCCTGGCCAAGTTTTAGCCAGAAAGCTCATCTTGACATGACATTATAAATATGCTCTTCAGTGAAATAAAAGCTAAGTAGTCTCCTAAGTTCTCTCTTTTTTTTTTTTTTTAATTTATCTTGAATGAGATCATGCTTTTGGTTCTTGCCAGAATATCAGTTTTTAGATATAAAGAAGGTTTCTTCAGACTGTTTTATGTGCTGTTTAATTTTTTTTGGGGGGGAGGGTATTTGGTGGTGGCTTCTGGAATTTTTTAGGGTTTTCTTTGTCATGTGTATGATAGCAGTTACTGCTTGTAAAGTCTGTCAGACCAAGTGTATCCCTGGCAAATGGCTTGTGAAAACTTTCACTTCTGGTGATATTACATTTTCTTTAGAACTTAAAGTTTTTCTTCTTTCAGTCCTTAAAGTGAAGAAATAGGAGCTTGTGAAGTTTCACCTTTGGCTACGTCTTGTCTGTTGTGGTTGTTACTGAGCATTAACATTGGCTCATACACCATCTCCTTCACAATTTCCTTTCCACACTGCTGCATATAATTCAAAACTAACAAGGTTCTAATTAGAAAAATAAATTTAATTGTCTCTGTAAAGTGAGTTCTTCTAGCCAGGAAACAAATGCCTTCTCTCCTCCCTTCTTATCCCTTATTTCTGCTGTTTGAGAGGTTTTGTTAAATATTTGTGTTTCTATTTCACTGGCAATTCAGAACTGTTAATGGTGGACATAAAATAGTGGTGAGTCCCATGCTCACTGGTGATGTCAAAAGTCTTCACTTGGCTATTTCCATTGAAAGCCTGTTTATTGGTATCATTATTAAGAAACATGATATTACAGACAAGTAAAGGAGAAAAATGTGTATCATTTTCCTGTATCCTGACCTGTCTTTAGATCAATTTCTACTGCACTGCATTCTATAATTCATTCCCTTTATTCCCCTTCTTCCAGGAAATGATTGTTCAAAGATGATGCTGAAAGGGTGGCCAAGCAGTTACTACTTCAAGTGGAGAATCAGCAAAGCCTTGTCTTCCTCTCTCCACTGGTTTAGGGATAAAAATTTAAAACTTGCAACAAAAGACACAAGAGAAATGACTGGTTTGCATTTTTGTATCTTTCCAGAATAGAATGGCTTTTCTTGAAAAATTAGATATTTTGTGGTCTTGGTTCCTACAGTTCCCAACAAGATTCCTAACAGCATGACAGCAAAATGGAAGGAACAGGTGATGAATAGAATATTTATTCTGGGTTTACTACTGTTGGTTGCAGTACTAGTTCTTGATGAAAGTTAACTTTGGTATTTGTGTGAAAAGAATTAATTCACTAAGCTGTATTTAATGACATGATATTTTGTGAAAGTGCTGAAGTCTATTGCCACGTGTTCAAGGCTGTTTCATACCTTTGCACAGAGATTTAAGTGAAAAAAAAGCACCTAAAGAAAAACCTCTCTCTACAAAGAATTAAATTAAAACTTATAGGATATGAGGGCTGCTTGTCTTCACAGTATTGCCATCATTACTGCATAAGTGAACTGAGATTTCTTAGTCAAAAAACAGCAGGGCAGCATCTTAAAAGGAAGTAAAAATGGTGGCTAATCATAAAAACCTGCTTTCTTACTTCTTTTTCAGAGTCAAAATACTGTGCTCTCCAGTTAACAAGTTTTCTGTTTGCATGTTTTGGGCTTGGCCTCAGAGGCAGCAGGTGGAGTTTAGAGTACAGTCACGGATTTCCAAACTCTGTCATCACTTATTCAAAAGCAGGAGGCACAAATTTTCTTCCTTATTCACTGAACTGAATGTCATCCTTAGGCCATTCTTCTGGTCCTCAGTTTGAAAGAATGCTAATTGCTTTCTAATTGCAGCAAGCTGGCATCGAATCAATCTCTACTCAGACAAAGTTTCCATGCCTGTCAGACAATAAAAGACTTGTATGTTGATAAGCTCCTTTGATTCTGCTTAGAAGTTACACATTCAAATCTCCTTTAAAATATGATTTCCATTTGAGAGGAAATAAAATATATTTTGTAAACTTATCTAATTATACTTGGATAGCAATCTCTAAAAGAAAATTAATTTCTTTTCTCATCAAAAGAGCAGGTCTGGAAAAAGCTTTCTCTTTAAAGCTTGTGTTTACTTGATATCCAAAACAAGGCTGAGAAAAGAAATATTTGAGGCTAAAAAATTCTTTTGGATATTTCAATCTCGTAATTGGGGCTTTTATAAAGGACAATAAAAGTTAGAAATAAAAATGGTACCCAAACTAAGATCAGGGTCCTATTATGCATAACTTGTATTTCCAACCCTTCACCCCCCTGCAGCCAGAGGTCTGCAGAGCTCCCTGCTGTGGAGCACAAATCTCTCTCTGCCGTTTGATTTTCCTGAATTCATTCACTCACTGCCAGCCCTTATCACCTGCATTCCCTAATCCTCTTTGCTTGCATTTTTCTGAACTTCCCTCTGTTTTCCCTGGTATAAAACACGGAAGATCTGGGAGAGCTCTTTGGAAGCAGCACTACTGTTTGTGTGTTTTACATTAAGCTCTTAACTTTGTCTGCCTTCCTTGCACATTTCCCAAAAGAATTTTTTAAGGTGTGAAAGGCTGTCTGGAGAGCATGCCCTTGTATCTCTGAGTAATTGCAATATTTAGAATTGTGTAGGATGTGGAGTCATGCAGTGTGGTCTGGTGCACAATTAACATCTGTTGGGTAGTTTATTCCTCTGGCATGTTTCCAGCGCGTGCTGAGAATGAGAGTGCAGAATAAGTCAAACAATTTGTCCAAGTTCTTCAACCAGGTAATGGTGGTTCATGAAGCACTTGAGCAATTATATACATCTATGCATAAACTGGGTGTTAACAAGTGACTGGTACAATAAGCATTTTGTGACTTGCAGAATGTCTCTGTGTTTCCTAGTCAGTTTATGTATTGAAATTGCTGGACACTGGGAAGTTTACATTTGTCAGAGTGCCTAGTTCATTAGCAGCAAAGAAAAATCAATACCTTAAGAGGAGAGGGAGAAGGAGAACTGCATAATAATAACATAGATACAACTGCTCATTTGAAAATGAGGAAGAATTGTCTGGGTTTAGTTGTCCCCAAGTTTTAAAGAAATGAATCTTGTCCATTTTGTTGTTTGTTTTTTTGGGTTTTTTTGTTTGTTTGTTTGGTTGGTTTTTTTTTGCAGTTATTCAGCTTCATATAAAGCTATTAGATGAATTTTACCTATGCTTGAAAAAAATGCATGTTTTATTAGATAATAGTTGTAAAAACTATTCGGCATTCTGTAGAGACCTGGGAGCAGTCCCAGTTGCTGCAGTAATCTAACTGTGAGCAGTAACATTCTGGAGAGTGGTCATGGAATGGGTTTCCATTGCAGTTTCTTCTGATTGCCTCAAAGAGTTTGGAAGTGACTGTTTTGAAACAGTGGGAAGAAACAACCATTGTGCTGCTAAGCATCAATTCAGGTTGTAGAGCTGCTGCATTATTTCAGTCCTTAAAAAAAAAATTACATTGTTAGTGTCTGTAATATTTCTGGGATTAGATACTGTTCTGGAAGGTTGCTGTAAAATACAGTCTTATTAGTTTAGTTATGGTTTATTTCTGGGTGGTTTTGTTTGTTTCAAATTTGGTTTTTTAACCTTATCACAGTCAGAATATGAACACAGCTGTGCAGTGCCACTATATGGCAACAGAAATATCTATGTTGTAAAATATTGCCTCAGTCAAAGGATCAGATTTTCAAATTCTTAATTGCTCCATTTCCATTAACTTTGGATAGAACTCCAGTTTGTGATACACTCAGAAGCATGAAGCACCCTCTTTTGTAAATCCATCCCCAGCAATCCAGAAATGGCCACTTGGCTGCTCCCAACCCTGTAGGCATCAAACTCTGCTGGGCACCCTGTTTTCCAGTACCACAGCAGCTTGAACTCACACAAAACTCCTGCAGCAAAATAACCCTGCTTGATAAGAAGGGAGGGCATCAGAAATCTTGCCTTTGAATTTCTCTGTTTATTATGAACAGCAACACCACTTTGGAGTTTTTTGTGCAAGGGCAGGGGAAGTAAAAGAGGCTCCATTTGCTGCTGGCAGGTCCAGCATTCAGGGATAATTTGGGACAAGGCATGGTCTGGCTCAAATCCCTGCTCTGGGCTTGCTGGGGAGCTGGAGGCCACATGCTGTGGTCTCACTTGCCCTCTAAAAGGACAATGCAGTGATGGTAATTGTGGACATCCTCAGGATTATTCAGAATTTATGGTTCTCAGTGACTTTATCTTTGAACTGGGTCCTTGGAGAGACACTTTACATTTGGGCAGAAATAGAATTCTTAAGAACGTCATGCTGGTATCGTTAAAGGATTTTAAATAGATAATTTTCCTGGCTTAATCCTTTGATCATCTCTCCCTTTTTGCAGATCTTCAGTCTCTTTTCATCAAATGGGTTACACATACTTTTCTTTGAGGCTTTCATAGGCTACCTTCAGACTACCAGTGATTTCTGACTTGGTATTGCTTTTTATCCTCAGGGAATTTACCAATAGTGCTGCCAGCTGTCATAGTTCTTTTAATCTGATGAATGCACTGGGTGTGTGGGTATTTTTATTGTTGATAGAGATATTTTTTTAAACTATAAATCCTATTCCCAGTAATACTTCTTGCATGTTTATGTGCAGTCTTGAGGTTGTAACTTCCAATTTCTTTCTGTAATCCCTAAACCAGTTTGAAATTAAAATATGTTAGTACATATGTGCTTCATTACAAAATGGACTTTCAGGATTTCATTAGCATCTGGTGTGTTGCTTAATGTCTTCTTGTAAAGCTAATTAAGTGTTATGCTATAATGCATAATTGTATTTTATTTTTTTCTTAGCAGTACAGCAGGCGGCTCCAGGAAAGAAATAAGTGAATGATCAACAGCAACATTCTGTGTTTTATTTAGATTTTCTGCACTCTCGTTTAATAACAACAATAATCACCACAGTGGCCAGACATATAAATGTCTAATTTACAGATGCAGTGAGCTTATTATAACTCCAGAAGAAGCCAGTGGTGTCTGCAGCTGCTGTGCATGTTGAGGCACAGATCTGTTAGACTACTATTTCTTAATTTTAAAACAAGCCTAGTGCATCAGCTGTTGTTTTTAAAATGTGCTGTCTAGCACAATCACAGTGTCTGTCTGAATTACCTGCCCACAGCTGTGGCCCCCATCTCTGAGCTTTGTTCGGTTCTAAAAGGCTGCAGGGGTTGAGTCTGGGCTTACCCACCCCAGCAGCTACTGCAGCAGTCAGTGCTGAGTTGAGCAGGATGGCTTGGGAATGTGTTGAGCTCTCTCTGAGATCATCCTTGATGGGTTACATCACATAGGTCTGGACTCAGACAGCTCTGGAGGCTCAACTTTCATCAATGAGCCCATCCCAAGGTCAGTACGTTCACCCTTGCACAAAAGTGAAAACAAATTCATCTTCAACTTCACTGACCTCCCTAGACCACTGTTCTCTCTTTCAAAGCCTTCAAGATTCAGGCAGTCTTTTCCAGTACTTCCTTCTTAAAGTTTGAGTTCATATGTATAACCAAATCTCTTTCTGAGCTTAAGGAACCTTCATTTTATTGATGTTTCCTCAAAAGGTTCATGTTGCCTGGACTTCTGATTTTTCTGCTTGATGTCTCAGAATGGTCTTACCTGAAGGTCTTGAATTCATCTGTTCAGCCTTAACACATTGATCTGTCTATACCTTATATTATCCACAAATGTTGAAATGGAGGTGATAATGTTACCCTGCTGTCAAGGTCTTTTGAGGATCCTGTCATAAAAGATTATGAATCTCTCAAATAATAAGGGGCTTGTAAGCACCTAAAGCAGTCAGAATTTCAGGCAAACCCTAAAATAATCTGCTTTGCAAAGGTACAGATCTGGGTAGAAAAAGAGTGGACTAATGAAGTATTTTAGCAAATATTGCTGTTCTGGTGGTTAAAACTGGACCTTCCATTTGAAATCTGTCAAAGCCTCCAGTGGCACAAAGGAACAGAAGTGTGCTGAAACATGTAATGCCCTACTGGAATGTCAGGTCCAGAACTGGGATATTTTTTCAAAACACCTTTATAGTTTGCCCCAAAATACCGAGAAAAAAAAGCTGACAGCTGATAAAGGGACTGAAAGACAAATAGAACAGATGAGATTACATTTATTTGTTGTCAGTCTGTAATAAAAACCCGAATACATTACTGCAATGAAAGTGTTAGAAGAATCTGTTCCTAGGCTTTTAGAAAAAGTCCCTCCCACACCTCCTCAGTGTCATCAGTTTCTATTTAATCATGTAGTCTGATTGGTCAGATAACAGAGACTTTTGATGAATAATTCTGAGAATCCAGAAGAAAAGTGTTCACACTTGGAATTTCTCATTTCTTCAGTTGCTTTGGTTTGCTGCAGATGAAGATAAAGTTATATTTGGGATAAGTGGTTGTACTTTGTCAGTTTTTCTACTTAGCCCTCCTGAAAACCCTGGTTGATCAGTGCTTTCTGAAAAAGATGAGTTTTGAGCCAAGGATCCTGAGCTGATTAAATCCTTTGGGTTTCAGCTGCTTTCTGGAGTTATTCCTCGTTTACAGGAAATTAGTGTCTGACCCAGAGAGGAGCTCTTCTGCCAGCATTTCCTCTGTCTCTGCAGTTTCCCAAGCTTGCCCTTTGCCAGCCACTGTGGGAAGTGAGGTGATCCCAGAGGTAGAATTGACAGGCAGGTCATATTTAACAACTACTCACGATTTCCCTTAAGGCAGATTTTCTGCAGAAGTTGTGGAGGCTAATGTCTGACTTCAGCTTCAAGCTCTACAGGAACATAGAGTTTACATATCCTAGTTAAAATCCACTTTTGAGTATTATATTTTCATACCTCTACCCAGAAATATTATAATGTTCCTGTTAATTTCTGTATACAGAACTGATTTTAGGCTTGATATCCAGCTTCTTGCTTTGCCTACTGACATTTCCCAGCAAGCAAATCCCTAAAGGAGCAGCTGAGTTTCCTGTGTGGGATGCCAGACTGTCTTTGCCCTTGAGTGCAAATGGCATCATGTTGTAGAAGCAAGTCAGCTTAGAGGTTTTAGAGACTTGCTGCTTGGACATCTACTCTGGAAACTCATCTCTAAGCCCTTCCTCTGTCACTGGAAGTGTGGTGACAATGCAACAGATGGGAAAAGAGTGGTGGAGCAGATTTTTGTGGGACTCCCACAGCCCAACATTTGCCCACAGTGTTGAATGTCTTAAATTAGCATCATCATTTAAATATGCTCAGTAGGAGCATTGTGTTGTCTGGGGCTGTTGGAGCTTCCTGCTCTCACAGGAATAAAGGAGAGTCAGGCTCTTAATGAGTCTCAACAGATGCCTTGGTCCATTAGCCGCTGTTGGAGGTAACTGCACTACAAAATTAACCCTTCTAGATCTTTCTGTGGGCAATGGGGACAGAGAGGTGATTCAAAACAGCTCCACTGGGCTCCCAATCTGAATTGTTCTCTGGTTAAACTCACCTCACCCCATCAGATGAGCAGAAAGGGTGCCATGGCTCCCTGGGCTGAAGCTGGCTTTTTTTTCCTGCTGCTGGGCTCCCTCCCAAGCTCCTGCCTGCCCCAGCCTGGATCTTCCCCTGCTGAGCAGCCCCAGTCCATGCCCTGCTCTGTGAAATGATCTGTAGGAAAATGTTGTGTTTTGGTCTACAAAACTGACACAGTTAATTTGTCTTAATTTTGTGTGGGTATACTTATTTCACTGATAAAAAATGGAAGCACTCTGGTACATGCCAAGGAGATAACTTTAGCAAAACAAGTCGACAACCCAAGAACAGGCTTTTCAAGAAATGTGGTGATGCTCATTTGTGACATTGTGATTATAACTGAGCATCTAAAGTGAAAATTAGTGAGGTGGTCTAATTTATTAAGCCTGTGTTTGGATTTTACATACCTACCTGGTGCTGGATCAATTCCTGCTAAGCTGTGTTCACTGTACTATAAATTCAGTATATTGATTAATTCCAGTAGTTTGATGTAATGTGTGACATCTAGAGCACAGCTTAGCCAGTTGTGATCTCCTGCTAGTTACTGGTAGTATATCTAGTATACTGTTAGTATATCTAGCACTACAATTTTACTTGTAGTTTAAGAACAAACTGCAGTTAGGAAGGAACACTCATCTTCATTTCCAAGTAATTTTGAAAATAGCCAAGTTCAAAAGGCATTTCAATTACTTAGCACTGACTGCAGAAATTAATATTTTCCATTTAAAAGTGTTTGATTTATAATCAATTTGGTTTGCATATTTTTTTTAGCTCTCACTTTTCCATTAGTCTAGCTAAGACTTCTAAAAGAATTTAGTTTCCTAATTGCTTTTTTCATTTTTTCCCAAAGCATAGTCATTGATGTTACCATTTATGTAATTTTAGTTAGCACATTTGTTATGTAGCCCCAAGATGAATTTGTAGTACTGAGCAATATTTCAGTTTGGTGTGAACTCAACACTACTTCAAACCATAAGTCAATAAATAAATGTGCCATAAAGTTCAGCACTGTTTCTCTAAAGAGATATCTGCAATGCAATGTCTGTGGGTGATCATATTCCAGATGCTCTGAGGAAACCACAATCACAAAAATCTGAGCTCTTTTACTGGAATGGAAAACTCTGGCAAGGAGTTAATGGTGCTAACTTAGAAAATAATAAAGTACTCATCAAGCTGGGTTTTCCTCAGTAAAGTAAAATCAGCTTCTTAGAAGTAATTTTGACCATGCAGATGGTTCTGTGTGAGTCTGTATGAGTTCAGCATTTTCCTTCTCCATCATTCTGAGCATCTTTAGTCCATGCAGTGATATGAAGAACAATGAGGGCAAATGAGAGACCTCCTGGGATGTTCAGCAGTCATGGTTTCTCACAACCTAGTTGCAAATACAGGATTTTTCCCTGTAGGGAATATTGTCAGTAGGACTGACGAGTCTGAAAATTGGAAAGATTTTCCTGGAGTGGGGGATTCCAGGGTGAGAAAACCATAATTGAAAATTCTTAGATTTCTGATTTTCCATAAGTTTGATTGGGTTATTGCTGTCACTGCCGTGATAATCGCAGTATCAGGAAGTTAGCAAGCATTTAAGAATTGTGTGTAATTTAGAAAAGCTTGTTTGAAAGGGCTGTATTGTTCTCCCACTGTCTGCTTTTTTCTCCTCTAAATGCAGTGGTGGAAACCATCTGGAGGTTTCTCTGCAAGTACATTTAAAATATCTTGTCTGCATGAATGTGATGAGTACTTATGGCACCTGGAATAAAGCCCTTGTATTTATCCTCTCCTAAGAAACGTGAGACGCTCAAACCAGTGAAAGGCTATGAAGTTTTGTAGAGCTGGAAGCAGATAACCTTACCAACTACTTTTATTCAAATTCCTGTATCACTGAAAAGTTTTGTAATTCTTTCAGTTTTTACTGAAGTAACCTGAACTAAATAGCAATTTGACACTTGTGACCTCTGCAGATCTCTCCTAATCCTCCCATTCACAGACATGGAAGGATCAGTGTACACAGATTTGAATCCATCAACACCTCGACAAAAGCCTGAAAATTATTTTTTAAAAAATCTAATTTAATGATAGAAGAGGAATAAGGGTATTAGCCTGAGATAATGAATAGGTAAGTTTTGAATAAACTCTTATTCTTTAGCTAAATGGAAATAAGCTTATAAATCCTGTTTCAAATTCACATTGGTGATGGTAAGAATTGATGATTCTGCAGGTCCTATGCTTTTGCAGGAAGAGGTTCTCAGTAATTTTCTGCTGTTATTATTATTGCATTTCTCGTGGTTTTGACAAGAAAGTTTGCCGTAACAGAACAATGAATTCAAAAGCCTTCTCTGGCACTGTCTTTCCTTTTTCCTATGGCTCCTCAATTTTTTTCCTCTCTTAAATCTCCTCTGTCATTAATTCTCTGTCTCACAGAATTCACATTAAAGTGCCTTTTATGCTATGGCTCCTCAGGGCAATGTGCACTGTGTGAAGATACTCCTGATGGTTCTGAGTGAGCAGACCCAATCCATGGGGCACAGCACTTCACCTACTGGGTGCCTTCCCTTGGGCTCTGCTTCTCGTCCAGATCTGGCAGAACTGAGCCAGCTAGAAATCCTCCCAGGAGCATTGTGCAGCCATTTGAGGATGTACAAATATAGAAGAAGACAAATCACTAAAAACCCCCAAACTTTTTCCTACCACTTAAGAACTATATTACTTAGAGAAGAAATTAAAAAGGATAAGGGTACCTGATGGAGTTTCCAAAGTGGACAAAGCCATATTTAAAACCATATTGAAATGCTGTCATAGCCATAAAATATCCATGTCTGACTGAAGCTAGACAAGATATTTAATGAGGAAGAGAATATAGCTTAAAATAAATGTGAAGTGGATATAACCATGAGGTGGTATGACATAAATTGAAGCAGGTTGAACTGAGTGACAGAGCTGAGTTGCTAACAGCTGGGCTACACATGGTGTCATAATGAAGACAGGAGCTGGGAGAGGAAAGATAGTACTTCCATTAGTCCTTTGAAAAATGTGGATCAGCTGCAAAGATTGAAACTGAGATAAATTTTGAAAGAAAAAGATCTTTTAGATTTAAGCTAGACTTTGCAGTATTAGCACGGTGTAAACTCTGGCCTTCAGCTGCAGTTTTACAAGTCTGTCTGACCAGCACGTGATTTTTCTCACTGAACATGGGGCACAGAAGGATGCTGTCTGTTAGGCTGTACTATGCCAGTGCTAACTGATGTTTTCTGGTTCCTGTCTGTGGAAGAGTTCAGTTATCCACTCCCCAGGAGGACAGTGCTTGTTTCACCCCTGATTGCTGCAGCATCCCTCTCCTCACCAGCTGTTGGGTCCCCTCTCTCTGCCTGTGTCAGGGCCATTGCTGAGCAGCAGCCAGGTAAGGTGTGCTCTGCTGGAGCTGCACCTGGGGTTTGTGACTCTCCAGTAGCTTCGGATCTGCAAAAAGGGCCCAATGAGTGCATTAGAGCTATTGCAGACTTCTCTCAGCGCTCCCCTGCCTCTGCCACTGGTTGCTGGCTGTGACACACAACCTTTTCCCTTTTATTGCAGAATATTTTTGATGGCAAATGTTTATGTATTCCCTCCCTTGCCGTAAAACTGATGTGCTTTGTTCCAACAACTGCTAGGGGAAAAAAAGCAGAAAGAATACACCAATTTCTACTGTCACCTGTTGTGTTTGTAGATAGTCATCTCCTGTAGCATGTCCCAACTCCTCTCCACTCACACTGTCCGATTTGCCTGATGAGATAACTGAGGCTGGTGGGGTTATGCAGCAGCACAGTAAACTATTTCTCCTATGAGCACTGAGGGATCCTGATTTCTACCAGATGCTCCCAGTAGATTTAGTCTGAGAGAACTGGGCTGTCTCTCCCTGCACGTGTCCGCTGCTGTCAGCCAGCTGGTGCAGGGGAGCACCCTGCATGTGAGGGGGTTGCTGTCCTTATTTTCTCTGAGTGTCAAGGCATGCAAATCTCACCACAGTTTAATTTGGTTTACTACAGTCAGTGCATTTTATTGTCTCACTTGTACGGGCCAGCCATGTGGAACACATTAATTGGCACTTGTTGAGATCCTGGGGGGTCCTCAGGTGTTGAAGGTTTAAAAAATAATGCCCTGACCTACAATTTTTTTTTTTTCAAATCATCAATGAGCTTTAAAAGGGGCCATCCCAATTATAAAGTAATATTGGGAGAGGAGGAAAAAAAGTTGTTAAAAAAAGGATGGAAATTGTTTTTCAGTTCTGTTCATTGCACAGTTACCAAAATCAATGTGTCTGCAAATGTTACTTGTCTCATAAATCATTAGGTCACAATCCTGTGCAATGTCAATGTGTTGTTGATATCCTATTAAATTAAATTACTAACCAAGGTAATACTTAACAGCACATTTCACGTGGAACAACGTTTTAATGTATTGAGGATGGCTATTAAACACAGCAGTCAGTGAGTATGATCTGAAATCTTTTAAATGGAAGAAATACGGGAAGGAGATAGAGTGGGAAAAAAGCCATCTAGTCACTAGGATTATAATTCACCAAAATAGTGGGCTGCCATAATGACAGATGTTCTTCTAAATCCCTGCCCAGTAATTATCAAAGATGGGTTGGATGGGTTATATTTGGATTTGGCACCTTCAGACACAAGGGTAGACTTATAGGTAACTGTCTCTCTGTTGAGCTTTGGGGAAAACTAAAAGGCAAACTCCGAACCTTATTTTTACTCAATATTCCCTGCAACTGTATTTATAAAGGGCAGGGACAGGCTGTCAGCTCCTGAAGGAAACAGTAAAATATGATGGTATACACCTATTCCACAGAAATTTTAAGATTAGAGCACTCGGGTCCTTACCCTGTGCATTAAAGCCTAAAGATGGCACTATTATGGTTGGCAAGAGGAAATGAAAGCCCAGCCCTACTGGCCAAAATTCACCCAAATAATGGTGTAAAAGGGTTGTACAATCAGTACATCAGCAGTGATCACTGCCACATTTTTTGCCATTAAGGATGAATTTCTGTTATCTTCCCCCAAAGGACACCATGCAAGTCAAATGGCAAAGTTTGATCCCTCTCAAGCTGCAGGGAAAAGAACATGTCAGGAGACAAAGGCAATGAAGGAAGAGATTACTTTTGAGTAACAGAAGCTCGTGTTACTATTTTCAGTTGTCTGGAAGAGGAAAGGCACCATGAGAATGTGTGGTCAACAGTCTGAGATCTGATGGAGAATTAGTTAGCTGAAACAGATATGGAATTGAATGTAACATACTTCTTACGCATGAAATGCATCTTTTTATTTACTTGTTGAATGTAAAACTCAAAATATTATCTAGCAACAGAATTCTCAGTATAAGCTCCATTTTTTGGTTTGTTTTGAATGGAAGAGCATATGTGAATTTCTGAATTGTGGATAACTTCTGTTTTTACAGGACACTATAATCTTATTCTCTAACACTTATACTGTTATATAACATTAATGACTGTGATTAGGCTCTGACTCTTACAGCTTGAGATCGTGTTTATTTTTATGAGGTATTTTATGATCATTTAAATTATGGCATAAAACATTTAGTATTCTGTAAAGGAAAAGGAAGTGTCTATCTGAAAGACATTAATTATATGGAAGTTCAAGCCACTTCTTATTAGGACATATTTTACAATTTGTTTTGCTAAGTATACTCGTGATGCAGCATTTTTTCCCAGAACCATCACCAGGCTAAGCCATGCTTATGGAGCACCTGTTGTTTAAGTAAAAACAGGACAAAAAAATCTTCTATAAAATAGCAAACACTGTAAGGTTTTGATAAATGTGTTTAGTCTGCATAATTGGGTAAAATTCTGGCCCTAGCAAGGTATACAGGAATTTTGTGGTAAGTTAAAAAAACAAATGGACTAGCTATAAAAGCTTATCATAAGCTGATTTTATTTATTGTGCTGTTTCCAATCGAAATCAATTAATGCCTCTTTGCTGCTTTATTCTTATGGTGAAGATTTCTTTGTTCAGCCCATGTGTTTGGGAGCCCTGTTACACATTTTCCTTCATTGCTGCTTCAAAGATGATTGTATTTTTTCCACATTTTTCTGTCCTTCAGTTTGCCAGCTGCATTGATTTTCATAGTCAAGACATATTTCCTGCTTTACAATAGATTCCTGTTGACTTCTCCCACCTCTAAATCAATGTTTTTAATACTCCAAGAAGTCATCAGTAAGAATGGCTGTAAAATTTAGTCATTTCATTGACAGTTGATTTTTGCTTGATGCTGAAAGCCATTTGCACTCAAAGTTTCTGGCAGGTACTGTGATTTTTTTTTTTTTTTTTTTTTTTAACTGGAATTCAATGAGTTCAGTCTAAGGTAATTTAATTTCTGTAATTTCACTTGAGATTGAACTTGTAAAACTGCTAACGTAAGGGCATTAAAAGACTTGTTTTGAAAGATGTGTACTTAGTTCATTGTTGCAAATACATTCACAATTTCACTGATCACAGGGCAAGAGCCATGTGATTTGAGAGTGGGTACCACTCCTGTGTGTTGCCCATCTCTGTCAGCCACTGACACTGTATTTCCAGCATTATTTATTATGTTTTTCAAATACAGCAGTATGAAAGCTGTAGGTTTAGGTAGAAAACAATTATTTTTGTGGGTTTTTTTTTTAATAGAGCTCAAGAAATTAGACATCTAGATGTCCTTAAGCAGTCCCAAGCACAACCTTAACCTTGAAGGAATCATACCAGAGATGAGATGTGGACTGTTGTCTGCCAAGTAGGTAACACTGGATTACAACTAAAAATACTGAAATCACCTGAAAAGCTGAATTGAATGTTTACAGTATTTTATTGAAACTCTTGCATTAGTTACAGGCATAGATCAATTCAGTCTGGATGGTTTAAATTTTAATAGGAGGAAGACAGGAAGAATTTCATCATCAATCAAACAGCTGAATATGTCACAGTTTTCATTCTTGTGCAAGGTAAACATTCATTGCTGTGTCTGGCATGTATGGCTTAATGTAATCATAATAAGAACAGCATGTAACATTATAATATGCTTATGTTATAATTTAATATGCTTCCATTATGTTGTAATTGCATATTACTATACGTAATTTAATTATGCTTGTTAAAATTTGTTATAATTCTTTGTCCTAATCTATATACCTTGGGGAAGCTCTGAGAAGGTTGAAATGAGACTGGAAAATTGTTGCCCTGCTCAGCAAGAGAAGAATAAAAGTAGCCCTAAATCTATATTTCTGACTAGTGGAAGAGGCAAATGGAGTTTAGTTTGTTGGCTTTTGCAATGAATTCTAAGGTGGCAGGAAAATCTCCTTCTGTCTTCACTGGAATCAAAGCTGGGCAGCTCTAGGGCTACTTTTGGAATGTAAATTGTGGAGGACCTCAGCTCAGGGCTGGTGGTTGTTTCCAGAACCCACCCTGAGGATATGGGGAGAGCTGTGCTGGTTTGTATGGACAAGCTGTGGCTGTTAGTGGGATTCTTTCAGGCTGACCATCACTGGTTGCTGCCCCTTTGGTTGGGTCTGGCCTTGGGATCAATGTTTAGTGAATTAAAATATGTCCATTTTGATCAAAAACTAAAGGGGGACCTCTGGTGACCATGGGGTTGTTTGTTGCCCATCATAGCTTGTTTTTGGGAGTTCATTACTGAGAGAGGTGTTTGGAATGATTTCTAGGATATTGTCCCACCCTAAATGTAGGGGATACATTGCTAATCCATAGGAGGAACAGCTTTTGCCTTCCTGGTGCAAATGGGCAGAATGAGATGTTAACAGAATTTTCTCTTTCACAGAAAGACAAAACACACAATAAATATCACCTTCCAGCCATACAGGAAATCTATTTCAGAGACAGACACATCCAGCAAAGGAGTGGATATGGATTTTAAAAAAAACCCATAGAGTTTTATGGAAGGATAATTACAAGGACTGTTCCTGTCTCTGAAGAAAAGCAATGTGGTACACTGGAATGGTGGTCCTTTTGTTCAGTTCTGAATAAGGCTTTCTTCCAACATGAAGTGCAGTCTTTTCCAGGAACAATTCTATCTCACTGACACATTGCACTTATAAATAGTGTTAGGCTGGGTGCACGAACCAATCTTTGTTCTGGACTTCATTTGCAGGCCATGGCTTCTATTATATTTAAGTACTTCTCCTTGAAGCTCTAAATCAAGGACAGCCTCAGAAGTGGGCAGCTTGTATTAAATGTAATTACTTTAATCTGAAGCTTATGCTAAAGGTGAGACTTCTAAACAAGGGTAGCCACTAAATTAGAGTGCCTGCAGTTAAGAGCATGAATAGTAGAGGTACCTCTATTAAATAAGGGGTAGTAACTACTCAGTGAGGGATTATAAATGAAGCTGTGTGAGGGTTGTGTATTATGCTATTCCCAAAACCAGAAATCACCTCTCCATATTTCCTCTCTTGCAAATGACCCAAAAGGTACATAGCATCTGTATTTGGACCAGGGTTCAAAGCCTGGTGAAGTTAAATGCAATACAGTTACTTGTTTATATGCCCTTATTTCTCATTGAGCACGAAAACTTTTAAAAGAGAATACTTAGGATTTTCAGTGGTGATGTTGGACTCAGGAGCACAAAGCCAAGATTACTTTTTGTAATTGCATTTTGAAATGTAGAACCATTTATTTTTCTTTCTAACTATATTTTTTGACTCAGTCCATTTGTGGTCAGTTAAATTAGCATGTCCTCCCAATATTCAGGGGGCAACTTAGAGTTCTTCCAAGTTACCTTTTCCTCTTGGATTCTCTCTGTCATATCAGATTTCCTAGCCAGCTTTATGCTGTGATGCTCTACCAGGACTCTGTTTATTCCCTGACTTTCACTCCCTCCAAATGTTTCTGAGAGTTTATTTTACTTATTAAATTCCAAATTTTCTACTCCTGATTCAGGAGAGGAGTGGATGTAGTACTTATTGAATCATTTCTATCAGATGACAGAAGTTTTCACTGAGCATGCAGACAATATTCAGGCAACAGTCCCCTCAAATTCCAGACATGAACTGCAGGGACTAGAGGATAATGCCTTGTCTAGTGCATCATTGAAGAAAAAAATATTTCCAAAAGGCTGGATAAATAAACTATCTCTTTTCATGGAATACTCCATGAAATACTCATGGAATACTCAGAATGCTAGGAGGCACGATGAAAAAATAGAACTATTTCTTGGGATAGAATAACACCAGAAAATAGAGAACCCAACCCTGTTTTCTGTGTTGACATAACAGGTGAAAAATTAGTTGAAATAACCTGAGTTTTCTCTGTGTGGTTAAAGGAGGCAGACAAGAGCAGTTTCATGCAGGAAACAGATCAGGTAAATACCATCTTTACAGTATTTATGCTTTTTGAGTAAATGGAGTAATTTCCCTTTCAGTTTTTAAGAAACCATTTTCACATCTAATACTGACTCAATCACCACAGTGAAATATTTTTCAGCATTCACAACTCATCTAAAGGGGCTTATTTTCTTCACTGTTGTTTTCCTCATCTCACACAGCTCTTTGTCTCAGCTTTTCAAAGTCTGTCAGCATGCTGACTGCTCTATCAGAGGCATGATTTCTATAACTACTGTGTGGGAGAGGCTCAGCAAAGGGAAGAGAGCTCTTTGGACTCTTTCTCAGTATTTGAGGTCATCTTGAGAATTTTGCTCTAAAGCCCAGCACAGAGTAGACAATTTTTGAACAATTCCTTACTTTGTTTTTTGTTATATATAAAACATTCTGGGCAAAGTAAGTGTTGTAAAAGAAAACAAAACCCCTCTTAACAATCTCTTTAAATTCAGCTTAAAGTACAGTGACATACAGTGACATAGTGGGGCTCATCCACATTATTAACTTCTAATGCACTGCAATATGTAAGGACCATAAGCTCTGCGTCTCAATTCTAACCCCACTGTTAAAACAGAAGACAATTTTAAACCCAGAATAACAATTTTAACTTTACCATAAAATTACTACTTTAAATTTTCCATGGCAGTATGTACCTCAATGACATTTTCTCCTTTTTTTATCTGGCTCATTGTTTTTCTTACAGAAGTAATAAAACTTATCAGCTAACCAGCCAGCAGATCTGTTATTCTGCAAAATACTTCCACCATGGTTATTCAGAGGATGTTGTGGACGCTGAGGCCAGAAATTTACTCTTGCATGTCAGTTTAGGGAGGCACAATTTGCAAATGCTGGAGTACACTGATTTGTCGACTGGTTCTTTTTCTTTGGCAGGAAGTTGATATCTTGTATTCTAGAAGTTCTTCTTTCCAAGATTTATGAATCTTCCCTGGTTTTCAAAGAGTTTTGCTTTGCATTAAGTAATAAGCAACTGCTACAGCAGAAAAACAGTGACAGAAAAGAAAAGAAAATAACCAGCACTTTAAAAAGCTAGAAAATGAGGAATTAAAGTTGAACCTTGCTTAACAAATTTGGAGGCAAGGGAAATGTCCCAATAGTCATCATTTAGATGGAATTATGGATCTTAATATGAGCAGGGGCTCCAAGTAGCCTTTTTTCCAGCGGCTGTAAAAAGTAGGAATTTATATTTTGAATAATATTTTTTCTTAGATGTTTATGTTTCACTGCTGTGCATGTTCACAAGCACTCTGACCTAGGCCACTGGGAATCTCCCTGCCATCTCAGATCCATTCCAGCTGGACCAGAGACTAATTCCAGCCACTTGCTCAATCTGCAGTAGGTCTGGTTTGTGAATCCAAATGGACTAATTTTAGATACAATTTTTAATGCTTCCCTTCAGACAGAGTGAAAACCTCCAAATCAACACTTATTACAGGATGATAACAATAGACAGTAACTCTTTAAAACACGAATCACAATTATTAGTAGGTTTACTGTATTGCAGTTTTTCCTATCATTTTGACACCTCATGCAGGGCCAATCTGATGGTATCTGCCTTCCTAGCTGCTCTGTTGTTTTAACAGAAATCAGAAAAATTCTGGCCTTGGGAGTAAGACTGAATCTGAAATCCAGAGCTATCAATATCATTTATTGGAAATTATTTTTTTAAATTTGAAGCTACGTATCTGTCTCAGACCTTTTTTTCTCTTGCATTCCTGACTTCTCTGAGTCTTGGGTGCAGCACTGGGATGGCCTGAGATCCCACAGGGGGGTCTGCTCAGTTCTCTGCAATTCTGCATAATGCTGGATGATAACCTCAGCACTGAAATGTGATGGAAAATAATCATTAAACAGTGCCTACTGCACTGCATTTTGTAGATGAAAATAAAATCTCTTGAAATGAGTAACAGGTTTTTCATCTTTACTCTTGTACTTCCTCACCCTACAAATTAAATACCTTTGGCTTTTCTGAATTTTGGCTTATTAAAAAGATAAAAAGACACTGCACATTTTCCTGTGCTCTCTTTCATGTTCTTTAAGGACAAATATAATTAGTATTAAAAAGAAGCATTCCTCAAGCTCAAGCCACTACCCAAAATAATTTCATTCAACCTCAGTAGCTTAGCCTCATCTAAAAAATACTCTGTAGGAATTTTTTGCTCCTGTTTAGTTAGATAAGAAAAATGGCAATGAAACAGCTTGTGCTAAAAAGAGGTGAGGAGAAAGATCCAGCTGATAACTGTCTGAATTAATTGAATTATTCCTCTGAGAACCATTTCAATGTAGGTCATTACAAGGGAGTGAGGTTGAAGTTTCCCTCTAAAGCCCTGATGCAAGGCTGGTTGACACCAGGGATTAGATTCCTGCTTATTTTAAACAGGAGTTAAACCTGAGCAGCTGCTGCTGCAGGCTGTGGAGGCTGACACCCACAAAAGCACTTTGACTCAGTAATCCCAGCCCTAAAACACCCAGCACTTGCAGAGCTGGGTCCACGAGGCTGGGGGCGACCATTCTGAGCATTTCTAACAAAATCACTTTGGGACTATTAGGCACAAAGCTGCACATCCAAAGACTTTTGGATGCCCCAGGGGTTGTCTGGGTCCTCTGTGGTCTCCTGTTAACACTCAGGTAATTGAAAAACATGCAGGTGCCTTTGAAGAGTTTGGGCCTCCAGCCTTAACCTGCCAACTTTAATAGAACTAATATTGTACCAGCCACTAAAACAAGACTCAGACCTGATGGTAGTGAGGGCTGTTTCCTCCTGTTTGATCACTGGGATGAAAGAACATCCTCCAGTTTCAGACATATCCATGCCTTTGGAGTCTGCAATTATAAAGCAACTGATAGTGGGAGATTTCCATACCTCTGACCTAAAGGATATTACCTGTCTTATCAGTAAAATTGAATAACTGTGTATTTCAAGCCATGCTATTGCGCCTTCTCCTCCCAGTCTGCAGGTGTGTAACAGTAGAATGCCCATCCAAATTTTACAAAAATTCTTATGTTTGAGAGGCCTGGAGCATTTGTGGTGTGAAATCAAATGTTTCACAGATTAATATTTTATATTGTTAATATTTTAATATTTGCATTCTTTGTATGCATTTTTTTTTTTTTGCATATGTTTGGGGAACTGACTTTCTGAGGAAAAGTTGGCGTTTGACTACTGAAAAATAATGAGAAACCCCTTGTGCTGAGTTCCAGAATTACAAAACCTGATTAAAATCCTCCACAATTACATTTGAAGGGAATTCTTACTATGAGAAAGATGTCTCTTATAAACAAACTAGAGCAAAGATTTGTTGGAAAATGGATCCTGCTTCCCTTCCTGAAATATCTCTGCACTTTTACCGAGACGTGTGCCTGCCCTTGTGTTTGTTGCCTCATAGATCAGTGCCATCTCTTTAGAGTTCTTGCTTCATTGCAAATCTTGTATAATCACCAAAATCTGCAAAAGCATTTCGGATGAAAGCTTCAGGATTAATCATTCACTGTAAAAGAATGTCATAAAATGTTAGTTTCTGAAAGATGTGTCATCTCTGGAGACAAGGAGGTTCTGAGAAGTTTTATGGTGAACTTCAAATATATTTTAAGGGTTTATAGGAAAGACTGAAAAACACTTTTTACCAGTATTGATAGGACAAGGGTTAGGGTTTTAAACTCCAAAGTGGATTGACTTAGATTAGATTTTAGAAAAAAAAAAAAATCTTTGCTGTGAATGTGGTGAGGTACTGGAACAGCTTTCCTAGAGGAGCTGTGGATGTTCCATCCCTGGAAATGTTCAAGGCCAGGTTGGATGGGGCTCTGGTCTAGTGGAAGATGTCCCTGCCCACTTGAACACACCTGAATTTGTTATTAACTGTGGTTCTCAGGGTGAATGTACTGAAAGCTGGAGCCAGAGATGTTTTCTCTTGTAGATCAATCTGTGGAAAAGGTCACTGGGGAAAGAGGAAAATGAGCTGTCTTTATAGCTGTGTTATTTATAATTCTCATTGAAACAGGATGAACATTAAGAAAGGTAAACAAAAGCTTTTTCTTTCAAAACTTTAAAAAATGAAAAGACCTTTGGCTTTAAAAACAACTACTCAGTAGCAGGAGGTTTAGCTGTGAATTTACTTGCTTTAGGCTTTAATGGGTTTTTTTCTGAAGTAAATGACTACGTGTTACAAGAAATAGCACTGGACTCAGGACTGCAATCCAAACTTCTCAATCAGTGAAAGACTCATTTCAGCATAGTGTGGCTTATATTGTGCTTCTCAGAAATAGTCAGGTTACTTGGGGTTGTTTGACATCACTAGAAAGGGCATTCCTAACTCACCAGATGCTTCTAAATAAACAGTGGTAACTTTAATTTATCTAACTTCTAACTGCTGAAAGAAAACAAATAGTGGCATATAACCATACATAATTTTTTTTTTTAATGTAAGGAACTTCACTGATACATTTGCTGATTTTATTGTTTGTATTTTCTTTTTAAAATGCCTTTTTTAACTCAAAATATCTACTGTTTTCGTGTCAAACTTAGAGATCACATTTCTATTCCTCCAGTGATCAGTTCATGTAATTCAACATATCTAAAGTAAATCCATGTGGAAAAATACTGCATGTTTCTTATTTTTTCTTCTTCTTACTGTTAGAAATTACAGCCTAATAATCAGTTCAGTATTTATATGATGTGAATACATGGGAGCATGACTGCCTATTTTTGACATGTATTCCTCAATGTTTTCTGTTATTCTTAATTTAAAATTATGGTTTTTGATTTGGGAAAGGACATTTGGTATAACTGATTTGCCACAGTATGTTTAAGTGGTGAAAATACCCATCAAATCTATATTATAGTAAGATACATAAAGCCAGAGAGTCCCCCTCTCCACCTTTCTTTCCTCTTTTTGCATCACCTCTTTAGTTTTGGCATCTCTCACTCTGAGACTCGTGTACTGCTGGCACAAAGCAAACTTGGACTTGTATTGACAGGCTTGTTGTGCTTTGCCAGTCAAAAACTATTAAAATTGTGTGAGGCTCCATGCAGTCACCTTCTTGTTTCTCTGTTGGACACAGTCATGTATTCTGCAATAAATAGGAAGCAATGCATCATAAAAATCTGTCTGTATTTAATCTCTCTAGTCTTGTTATGCTAACTCCAGGTTGCTGGAAGAAACAGAGTCCCCTCCTCTTGGCAGGCAGGTTTTATAAATGAGGATATGTTTCTTTGTCTCATTATTTCTTTACTGGAGCAAAATAAAGGCATAAATTAGGGTATTGGGGAAATAGTCGATTTATTATGATTTATCTTGTGTTTTTGAGTCTCTTGTTTCTTTTTGGCAGGTGGACAGAAATGGATTGAGTAGCAGAGTCAGTAAGAAAAATAGGTTTACTGGGGGCTGGAGTTGTCTTGGTTCTCCCTCACAGCAGAATTGTCAGTCACAGAATGGCTGGGCTTGAAAGGAACCTCTGGAGACCAACCAGCCCAACCCTCCTGCTCATGTGGGTTGCATAGGATTTCATCCAGGTGGGATTGGAATGTCTCCAGAAAACGAGACTCCACAAACTCTCTGGGTAACTCAGTGTCTGTCTGAAGATGGTCTGTGGATTATTCAGCACAAAAGTGCCTTCTGCATCTGTTGAATTCATTCCTCCATCTAATGGTCACTGGGAAGTGGCAAATACCAGTTAGAGGCATCACTCCTTCTATTGCCTAACCTGCAGAGTGTGGCTGGCTTGGGACATCCCAGACCTGTGCAGGGAAATGCTGTGGGCTCCCCTTGGCTCTGCTCAGTGCTCTTTCTGGCAGTCCTGAGCCCTCTCCACGTTCAGTGGCCTAAATTTGTTTTCCAAGCCTGCCAGCCATGCACTCATATCATATTTGAGCCCTGCTGTGCAGCAGGGAAGCAGGATGCCAGGAAACCTGCCAGGGCTGAGCCAGCTTCCCTCCTCCCAGGACACCCCACTTGGCACAAATCCCAATCTGCAAAGGAGCCCCAGCTCCATGGGGGAGATCTGCTGCTTTGTCCAACAGCACCCACAGCACTCTTGGCTCATCTGGGGTGATGTCAGTGAGCTTCAGTCACCTTCTATCCCAGTGCTAATGGTTTAAAACAATCCCTTTCATCAAGCCAAAACATTACTGGTTTGGGTAAAACACAGCTTTTACAAAAGCTACTTTAATATAAATCTCTCTAAATATGAACTCCAGGTTGCTGTGAGATGGGTGTGTCCAGGCCCAGGAGGAAGTTTATCCATGTGTGTGCTTGCACACACAGAGGGCAGGCAGATTGCTGCACTCCTGCCAGGATGCAGGGGCTGTTCCTGGGGGCTTGTGAGGACCTGGGTTTGCTCTGAGCACAGCAAGACTGCTCATTGCTGCAGGTTCCTGGCAATGTGTCAGTTAGGGGTTCCCTCATGACGTGGGATACAAATATGTTCTTGTTTTCACCTTCTATTATTCGTGGGAGATTTATCACAATACCAGACAAAGAAAAAGAAGAAGCTGAGAGGAAGAGTTGAGCTCCTGTTAGTGACTTATAGACCTCTTGTTCTCTTCCTTTTGTTTAGATTTATTTTGAAATGTGAGAATTTACTTTGTAGTTACATAAAACAAAAGGATTAAATAAGCCCTGCTAAACATCTGCCATTCTGAAATCTGCTTTGTCTTTATTGGAAGAATGTAGGGAAAAATGAAATGGAATGATGGAATGTTAAAACTTGATCGTTTTGCTGGCTACATTGCTGCTTCCTATGAAGCGTACCCCTTCCACCTTTTTTCACCAGAAAAAAAAAAAAAGGTGGAAGGAGTAATTTTACTTGGGAAGTAATCATCCATGGGAAGATTAAAATGGCAGGAGGAAGGAAAGTTTAGCTATAAAATCAAGGAAGGTAAATGAAAGCATGTAAACTTTGAATAGAAGTTATAACTTCTTCAGAGTAATCATAAGCATCTTCACTCTGATTAGAGCCCAAATATCTCTGGATTAGTGGGAAAACTGATGCAGAGAAAAGGACATGGGTATGTACATCTATTTTAGTTAGCCTTCTCTCTACTTCTTTTCAGATTCCTGTGAAGTCCTCATCTGCCTATTTGTCTCTATGTTTTTACATCCTCGAAGAGTAATTTTACTGTCTTAAAATACTGAGTTTTCTAGATTACTTAAAAATCATTTGAATGCCAGATGAAATTGTAAGGCTAATGGAGCCATTTTCCTACCTCAGCTGAATTTTGTATCTTACACACCAAAGCTGCACTAGCTTTCATTGTCTGCTGTCCCTTGGTGGCTGCTCTGGTTGCCTGCAGTCTTGCACAGGCTTTGTATAATGCCAGAGGAACAAGCTATTTCAAGAAAATATCACTCTGTTTCCGAGGTCCCATTTGTTTTCCCCACGTGCCTAAAGCCCCAAAGGCAAAGCAGCTCATGCCATTCTCGTGGGTAACAGGAAAACTCTGGCTGTGGAGTTTGAGTCCTTTATGTAGCAAAGGGAAATAGGAAAAGGGTGGTTTCTAAAAATTAAGCCACACCTTTATGTTTTAAGATTGTTTTCCTGCTTTCATGTCTGAGACCCCAATACAGAATTCCGAGTCTCTCATCATCTGGGTGATCTGGCTGATATTTTAAGCATTTCAGCTTCCTGCTTCAGGGATTTGCAGGTGTGCATGTGGTCACTTGCAGCCCGTGTTAACTGGCTGCTTGGCAAATTCGTGAACCTGCAACTCAGGTGAGACATCCCAGCTCCTGGGTGATGCTCCTGGATCTGCAGGGCTGTGGTGCACCGAATCCTGATGGAAGAGAGGCTTTGGGTAGGAGATTGCACTTTTCAAGCAACGCACTGTCTACCATGTAAATGTGTTTAATTCTAATTTAATCCCTTATCTAGTGTGTTAAGAAGCCTTGTGGGTTAATAGAGGCAGAGGAACTGGGGGAAAAGAAGGGAAAAAGATGATCATTAGCATAACTGTGGTGCTCATTTGGAAGTCCTTAGGCAAAGGAGTAGCCTTTGCAAGTGATTTTACCCTGGAATTCATTATTAGCCCTGTCCATCATGGCCATGTGAGAGCAGAGGACTGCTTGTGTGATTCCAGGAAAGAAAAACTTGTTTCTTTTGCAGAGGGCAGCGGTCTTTCATCAGGATCATGACTTTGCCCCAGTTTACTCAGATCACCTGTATCACTGCCAAAAGTGAGACGTGATACGACACTTTTAATATCTTCTCTCTTTGGAACTCCTTTTCCTTTTTGCATAGTCAAATAAAAGCTGGCTGAATTTTGAACTCATCTCTTCTTTTTGGACAGTTCCATCTTGATCAGTACATCACCAAGGGCTTTCATTTGGATGGTGCATTGTCCCAACCTGTTCCGAGATACAATTCCTGCAGTGACAGACAGCAAAGGCAGCACTGCCAACTGCCAGGGAGGGCTTTTGTGTTTCTCGTTAGCAGTTACACCATTATTCAAGGGCAATGAATTATTTTTTTGAAAGCCTGGGTACTGGATTTAGAAAGGGAAAAGTTGCATTCACAGCAAAGCTGCTGAGAGCAAACCCAGCCTGTATGTTTAGAGTTTTAAATGATTGATGGAAACTTTCTGTCTTTATTTTCACGAGTGAACAAGCATCTGCTGTTGCAACTGCTGGTTAGCAGGCTCTTTTCTCCATATGAAGTGGATCCAATTATATGCTCCATGCCATCCCAAGAGAAGCACAGAAGTAGCTCAAAGCTGGACTATTTAATAAAGGAGAGGCATAGGATTATGGAGTGTGTAATATTTGCTGTACTTAAATAGGCTGCACTGAAAGGGAATTTGCCTTTCTTTCTCTTCTGAAAGCAGCTGTTGTAAGGGCAGAGAAAAAGTAACCCAGTAAATTTAATTTTCCCCTGTCTTTGTTCTTGTAATTCTCTGTTGAGTTTTATTTATTCTATATTAAAACAGGTACGGGGTTTATTTTTGTTTCATCCAAATCCCTATGAAAAAAATGCTGCTCTTCCCACTGACTTTGGTGACCTTTGGATCAAACCGCTTGTGCTGTTTCTATGACAGTTTTGGAAATAAATTCAAAGATGTTGTGACAAAACAAAGTTTTCTTGACATTTATAAAAAGTGACGAATTATCTTTAAAAACTTCTGGAGGAAAAGCTGCATGCTATGAAGGCATTTCTTGGTATTCCAATTTTTTAAATTACATTTTGGTGTACTTTTGTCATCCTGGAGATCTGTGTTCCCTGCTTAAACTCAGTTTGCAGTATTAGATAAGGCTGTATTTTTCAGTGGTATTTCTCCCGTGATCCCTCTCCTCTGCTATTTTCAGGCACCCCACTCTCTTCCATCCAATGCACTTTTTCCAGCTTGAAGACAGAATGTCTGCCGGTGGCAACTGGGAAAATGCAGTGTAACAGTTGTTTATGACAGATTGTAATTTGGTCCCCTGTCATTTTCTAACTTTTCCATCAAGAGCCCAACTAAATTTTTCTTCCCTATCTTTCCCACCAGCTGTGAAATTTGCCCTTTCTTTGACACCCTTACAGCATACCCTTCTGCAATCACACAGGTTTAGTTCCTGCTCTGTAGCTCCTTCTGTGTATGTATGTTCCTTCCATGCACTTCCTTCCTATATGCTCTGCTCTCCTTCTAGCTGCCTTAGTTGCATCCCGTTTGACTTAGAAACTCACAAAGGAAATATTTTCTTACTCTCTACTAGACTATCCTCAGAGTTCCTAAACTGTCCTTCGCCTTCTGCTCTTGTTTCTTGCTCTGCAGTGGTGCCTATGAAAGGTTTGCTGAGCGCCAGGAAGAGGATGAGGAGCTCAGGTGGCTGCTATGGGTTGAGGGTTCAGCACTGAGCTCTCTTGCAGACAGAGATCAGATGGGGCTGGCTGCTAATTGGGAGGAAGGGAAAGTGCTGGAAATACTTATGTTGATAAACACTTGCAGAAGTATTCCTGCTGGAAGCGTCAGGAACATTCTCTGTAGTACAGCTTGTGGTGGATACTCATTTTTCTTTCAAAACTTTCTATGTTGTACTGCCCTTTCTGACTTTGGCACTTTGCTTGCTTTCTAACAAACTTTCCTGAATCTTGTCTGTTTGTAAACTCCTGGTCACTCTCCAGGGCTGATTCTCTTGGGCCGGATCAGTCCTGGTTCCCTGAATAGGGAGCTGCAACTTTGTCACAACGCACACGAACAGAAGAGACGCAGGCTCCTTTCGAAAGCGGTCAGTGGGTTCTCCCCTTATTGTGGGATGAGCTCCTCTTTATACAGAATGACAGAGGCCAGTTTGATTGGTAACACAAAGGTAAACTTTTCAATCAATTGGTCATCCCAGAGGGACATCAGAAGGTCCCTCCTATAAGAAAGAATGTAAACATCCTTATATTTACAAAACACTGTTCTTCTGTTTACCAGAAGAACACCTGAGGAAGAACCCTTCCAAGATCAAAACATCCCAGACATGAAACTCAGGACTACAAAACTTCACCTGGACAGGAGCATGAGTTGTACAATTATTTTCTAGGCTAAAGATTGTGAAAAAGCATATTTACATGAGTTCTGTAGATGTTTACAGTTTGAGTGATTATGTAAATGCATTTCCATGCAGAACTCAAGCATTCCTTGAGGATCTGAAATGTATATTTGTTCTTATTTTTTCAGCATGTTTCCTTTTCTTAAATATTACAGAAAAGAGAGTTAGCTGATGATCATCTTTATTTTTTCCCCAATTTTTCTTTTGTTCTCTTCACTGAGGAGGCTTTCAGCTTTTCATTCACAAAAATGATTCACTCTTCATTTACTCCAATATGCTCTTGCTGAGACTCTGCAGGTCACTTCACAGCCTACTGTGCAAGCAGTTAACTGAAATTCTGAGGACTCTTTTTCTAAACCAACTATTTCCTCCAAATTGATGGTGTAATCTGGTGTAGTTTAGAGCCATTTTTGCTAGTAACTGCTCATAGTTTACAGGTTTAACCTCACATGCTCAATAGCACTGTAGTGTCCTTCATGGTAGTGACCCACATTTTGGCCTCCACTTCTGAGTTCTCTCTCCCTCTATGGGCTCAGATTTTGTTAAAAGAGCAAACCCCAGTCTTCATCTTAGTTTTCTGTGTGAAAGTAATGCAAACTGTGGGTCCTGGTTCTTCAGAACATTCTTCTTGGTGGTTATATTTGGAAGTCCCTCCTGGTCCCGTTGGGGAGCGATTAAATATCGCTGTGGAAAGGGAGCATTGATCAACAGGTGAAGAAGCCCAGGGTGCCTTTCTGGAACATTATCAAAAGGCCTTTAAAGGAGTTAAAATACATTGTCTCAGTGTGGGGTTTTTTTATCCTCCAGTGTGTATGAAGCACTTCAGCTCCTCCTTTCTTCACTGTGGGTGACAAATTGAAAATTTTAAAGGCTGCTGAATACTGTGCATTTTCACAGTAGGTCAGGTGTTTAGCACAGGTGTTTCTGAACTAGCATTGCATTGGTAAAGTGCACTGTGCTTGATGGCTTTACAATTTCAACTTCTGTCCATGGGAAGTAGGAGCCTTCCATACGCAGCAGAGACTGCAGTTTAAGATTGTGGAAATGATGGTTAGCTCAGGAGTAGAAAGGGTGGGTTTGGATCTTACTCACAAAGCAGAAAGTCAGCTGGGGAAGCTGCCAGAGATCTGGCAGACTCAACAAAACTGTGGATCTGAAAAGGTGCCCTGGTGAATTTAGCTCTTTTAGGTTCTGGAAATCAGTTACACCGATGTCTCATTTTTCTTAATTCTGATTGTTATTCCTTAACATTTTTCAAATTATTTCAGTCAAGGATGGAATAGCAAACTATTCTTTTTTCCCTATTCACTATTTACTAAACACAATGTAATTGTATTACATTTTCTTTTATTTATATTCAGATTATCAATTTTTTTAAAGAAGAAAAAAAAGTCTGTGTTGTAGTATATGTATAGCAGTTCCAATGAATATTGGTGCTAAACTCATGAAACTTGCAAGTTAAATGAACTTTTTTGCATGGAATTCTCATAAGAATAGGATATAATTCAGTATAACACAGAAAGAAAAAGAATAATGCAGCTTCAGAAATAACAACAAGCAGAATTCAATGCTTTAATTCATGAATGTATTTGCACATTAATTTTGTATTTGTGTAGTCAAGGATGCATGCTTTGTTTGTCTTCCACATCTACTTTTCTGTTTGCAATATTGTGTGGTTATTTTCATTACTATTATTATTAGGTTTTATTATTTTTTGGTTTCTATTATCCTAGAACTGCAGAGCCAGATAATAAACAAGGCTTTCCTGTGCAAACTGCTTTGTTATCATATAAAAAAGAAATAGTATCTATTCTTAACATGTTATTGGATGCAAAGAAAGGAGCATAGAGAAAGGCTGGGAAAACCTAGGACTTAAATAAATAAATCTTGCATAATGGTGGGTATGTCAGATTATTCTGTACCACACTGTACATTTTGTGCTTAGAGTCTAAAAGAAAATAGATACAAACACAACCTCATTTTTTGCATTGCCAGTGATGTGATAGGACAGAATATTTGATGTTTCACCACTAGCTGCAGCTGCAAAGGAATTCAGATAGGGTGGGCTAGTCCCAATGCACCCCTGAACAGAATGGAAAATGCAAGTGAAGCACTCTCTGCCTCAGCATGGAAGGATTTAATGAGATCTCATGGATATTGGGTGCTCCAAGGGGGCCACTCAGTCATGAGTTCAGAGATAAGGGCAGAAGCAGAGGACAAACATATGGACAGGACTCCTAGCTGGCAGTGTCTTAGATGTTTTATCTCCCAAATTACCCTAAATGGTCCTCCTGGCAGAGCACAGGACCCAACAGATCGTGGTGTCACTTACCACATCTACAGCAATCTGTTCAAGTAGGTGATGGTACAATTTGCATGCAGATCCTGCAAGTATTTATACCATAGCCAAGAATTTCAAATCTCTTTGCTTGCTTTTGACAGAGAATCTAATGCAGAACCCGCTGCTCTGGGGCTTTTAGATTTTTATTCTTCATGCACAAGAGTGAATTTTAAAATGGTCCTTTTTCTCCATACTCCATAGTACCTGCCTTCACCTGTAGCCCTCTTTGGATAATTTTAGATTTTTCTCTGCTTTTAACATCCAGCCTAGCATTTAAGCCAAGACCTGCTTTCTCTTTGTGGGATTGTCATGCCCCTGACCTTGTGCCCAGCTCTTTTGTGGAAAACAAGCAACAATGAAAGTCACATATCCTGATAGTGGGATCCTCTGTTGAATGTTATCTCATATTTCAGGAGCTTTGCTGGCACCAGTGCTTGGAAACATTTAAATTCCCCTCTGGATGAGATGAATTCTTTTCTTTTAAAATATTCTTCTAGCTTGTCCTTAAATATGTGCTTAACCAGATCATTCAGAGTCACTTCCTGAGAATGAGCTTGGCAGACAGAGTGAGGCTCCCATGAGTGGACACAGCCTGCTAACTCCATTTTGAGGAGGTATCTACTTTTTCAAACACAGCAAAGACACCAAAAATGTGGAACATTTTGAAAAATGCAGAATGACTTACAGAATCTTTTCATAAAACACAAAAACCCTCCTCAACTCATTTTCATGTTTTAATGTTAACTCAAAATCCATTTATTTTCCTTTCATCCTTCCTACCTATCAATGAAAACGTTTCACCTCTCTTTTACTCAACAGTGCTCTATCAGTGCATTTAAGGTGAAAGAATACACTGTGGAAAGAAACACCTTATAAAATAAATGAAAGCAAGAAATTGTAAATTTTTGTAGCCATGCAGCTTCAGAGAAAAACAGAACAACTGTGCTGTAAGTACAGATGTTAAGGTTACTTGCTAATTAAGGTGAGAGAATAGGTCTGATTCTTAACCTGAGGTTATTAAGAGACAATATTTATATTTATTATGTATTATACTATATTTATAATTATTATTACTATTATATTATGTTGTACAGATACATTCCAATGGGAAGTTGAAGAAATATCTGATGTACTCATGGCTGATCTCTGGTGTATCTCGATCCAGGTTCTACCATGGAATTACTTTGTTTGCATGGCAATATCCAATCTTACAGCAAAGCCCTCCAGGGGTTGATGTGCCTTTACTGCCCATGCAGGGCTTTCCCAGGAATTGGAATTGGAAGACCAGAGGCCATGGCAGGAAGCAGCTGCAGTGGCAGGAATGTTTCTGCCAGCCCTGCTGAGCCCTATGGGAAGGGATCATGTTTAGCTGGCACCACGGTACTGGAGAGGGAGGGGTCACAGTTTTGTTTTTGCAGACAGAAATTTATACCTTAAAAATGATCTGAGGAGTCTTAAAACACAGCTAAACTACACATAAATTCACTTTAAGTCTTGCACATTGGCAGTGTGATGGAGAATCTTCAAGGGGATTAAGATATGTTCTAATATGGAAGTTCACCTCTAATTTGGACAAAATGTTTCCTATAGCCATTTCTTTAGAAATATGAGAGGGGTGTATGTAATCTATACCTTACAAAAATATGTTTATCTTATTCAGGGCCTGATTCACAAGAGCAATTAAAAATTCCTGTGAAAATGAAGTTTTCAAACTTTATTACCTTCCATGTGCATGGACTGGATTTGGTTTTTCCATTCCTATGAAACTTTCCTCTCAATTTTGTAAAATATTTACTCATGAAGTCACTTTTAATGAAATGAAATCAAGTGCTGTGAGGAAATCAGACTAATACAGAATAGTTCAATATTGTATATTGATCCAATATTGATCTGTTTAAATTACTCTGCTCGGTTCTCATTGGAAAGGGGAATTTGGGATGACAGATATGTTACCCCTGGCTGACTTGGCTATGAACCTTCCTGGGTTGGTTGTTCCACACCAAGGACATGGCCAGAAGATACTGATTGGTGGGTTGGTTTCTTTTCAGTGGAAATCAGAGCAGGATGGCTGTTCCATGCAAAAATCTTTCTCATTAATGGAGCCGTGGTATCCAAAGGCACAGACCTATATTTAATATCTTGGAAGTGTTTCTGGGTCAATCAACCCCTTCCAACCCATGCCTTTCTCTGAGTCTCTGTTCGTGGTGCCCAGAATGGAAAGCATTCCTCATTCACTGCCTGGTCAGTCCTTGATTACCCCTAATGCCTCCCCGTAACACCTGTAGTGCCAGTTTGCTGAGCTGCTTCAAATCTCAATTCCTCCCTGTAGTTGCTTAGACATAAAATTGTCTCTTAGTGCAAAAGATTGCCAAGTTCTACCCACAAATAATTTTTAAAGTTAAAGCAAAAACACTCAACTTTTTTTTTTCTGAAAAAAATGATATGATAATTAAATATACAATTTGTTCCAATGTTTCAAAATTATATGGCTATCAGGTATTTTCCCTTGTGCTTTTATGTTCCATTTTGTTACTTTGTGAGTGTGCAGGGTGGCTTATTGACTATATTTGAATCTGACCCACTGAATTATTTCACTGCTTACGGTGCCCATCCACTGAAACTTAGATATTCATGTTTCAAATTATGATGTTGCTAATTCAATTAGATATTCTTGTTAATCTATCCACGTAAACATTAAATATTAAAAGGAGTGTAGGAGTTGTCAAATATCATCTCACTGTTTTGCATATTTATTTTGTCTGAGTTTTAAGTAAATTAATTATTCAGTGATAACTTTGAAACTGAATCATCTCTGATGTTTTGATCAGTGGCACTGCTGGTCTCTCAAAATAATGACCTTTAAATAGAAATCATCAAGGTTTTTTCTCCTACATTGCGACAAAGCCCTGACAAAGAGCCCTCACACTGTGTTTTTTCATGCCACATGCAGATAAGGTTCTATTTTATCTTCTGTAGTAATATAAAGTTAAGAAGATGTTAAATAGACAAATCATGCTACATTTTTACATAACTAAGCAAAATCATGTCATTAAGAAAAATGGGTTGAGATTACAAAATAATCTTGGGGTATAGATGCATGATTTAGACACATACCTTGTATTAAAATTAATGAGGAAAACAATTCCTCTACATCATTTTGAATATCTCAGCAAAAAGCTGCAACTTGAGACTTCTTAGATGTAAATGATTATTGATGTACATTATCCTTCATAGTGAAATTAATGGCCAGACAAATATGGTAACCAAGAGTATTTTATATAAAGTCTCATTTGCTTTACACTACACAAGCAAACAATACAATGTAGAGAGAGAAACAAGCTAAAAATAACTCACAGCCACGGGACCATTAATCTTGTTTCCTACCTCTTCAATAACAAAACCTGAGCTTACTTTGACAAGAGGAAACAAAGGCTCTCTAGATTAAATGTTCAGCCATGTGTAGTCTCAGAGCTATTATTCATAGGCTATTAAACATATATATGCATTATGTTTAAGGGTATGAGTTAATTTTTAATGGCTTGCATTTAACTGTGATATTGATACAACAAACCTTTATTCCGTGGAAGAAACAGATTCCAAGGTTCATGGGTTTTTTTAGCAACAGTTCCGACTGTAAATTTCAGATTAAAGGTGTGTTTTGCCTGTTGCTGCTGCCACTTGTCTTGTGACTGTGCTGAAGGACTGGGAAAGAGGGTCAGAGGGTAAACTGGGAGTCCCAGTCTATATTATAACATGCTGTTGAGTTTGAGAGTAAAAATATTACTGTTTTCTGCCTGTTGGTGTTATCAAGTTCCCTTTGAAGCCTGTGCTGTGAGTTCTTGCTTCTGATGAAGAAAGTCATCATTCCAGTATATCCTTTCCAGCCCAAAGTGCCATATCTTGCTTTCAAAACCACAGAGAAATGACAGGTAGGCATCAAAGGTCACATTGCCCATCCATATTTTAAGATCAGACTGGGGACAATGGTCCCCATATATGTTGTGTATGCATTTAGCAAATCCTGAGCACTTGTAGCATTAAGCAAAGCTCCTGTTGCAGTGCTTTTTGATTTGTTGCAGCTTTTTTTCCCACCACAGATAATGGCTGAGTAAACTGTTTGATAAAAAGATCAAATAAAGCATCCTAAGGGTGAACTGGCCAGCCCAGGTGTGAAGATCTGGATGTGTCAGTCTCCACAGTGTGCTGTGCAATGAAGTGGTCACTCCTCAAGTGCTGAGGCTTTCCCTCAGATTCCTTGGAATGGTTTGTGGCAGGAATTTAGGTGTTTGCTCTCAGATTGCAAAAGAAATCCCAAAATTCTAGCACATGTATTACGTTTCTTCATGCCTTCCTAGTCAGCCAGGAAAAGCTCTGCCTGTTAATGTCAGTAGAAAACTGCAGATTTTAGTCAAGTTATAACAGAGACACTCAGGCATGAAGGAGACATGAAATTAGCCTTAATTTTTGATAGGTGGGTTTCTTGTTCTCCTCAGTGACAGCTGAATGAAAACCAGTATTGGATTATTCTTTAAATGTCTTGCTATTAACTCTGTGCAAATGTAACATTTAGGGTGCATGAAGCACCATAGAGCTGGCTTTTCACATACCACTTTATAGAGGACTATTCCTATTTTTCTCACAGGCTGTAAATGACTAAAAAAGCAGGCAAAGAAGATATAAAAGTATCACTGAGATCTAAATGAAAGAACAGGGGGAATATATGTATTCCATTTGTTGAAATAAAGGCATTCAAACATCTACCCATGAGCTTCCTTGCAATACACAGTGTGATTTGCTTGAGGCATTTTAGCAGTTATAAAAAAAACATTTCTGGGAAACATTTCTACAGAAGTGTGCTTCTATAGGCTTCCTTGTGAGTCCTGTGTGGAAAAGTTAAGGATCACTTTGTGGGCTGCACACTGGAGTCTAGAAGAAGTAGTTTTTAGTAACTATCAAAATGTTAGGGTTATTTTGTGTATCTGGATGGACAAAATATTTAACATGTTATCTCAAAGGATTAACACAGTACCATCACAGGTTACTTTCTCTCTAGCAAGTCATGCACAGGAGATGTACAGTGCATTTTCCCTTGGAGGCTCAGATTTGTGATTTTATACAATTAAAATGACTTTGTAGGAAAAGGCAGAAGAGGCCGTTTGGAGTTTCTATTTGCAATAAGTAGGTTTTTGGATTTTTTTTTTCCCTATGGTCAGACAAAAAGTGACAAATTCATAATTACAAAGGGACATTCACTCAAAGAATCACATTCTCCTCACCCTGCCCCACTGTTCCTTTTTAAGTTTCTTTGACTGAAGTGACTTTCTTAATATGAAAAGGAGCACACAGTCCTCTAGATGGATTGTTTTCCTATGCATATTGATTCTGACTCAAGTTCTATAGATAATAGTTTATCCTTTCAGTGTTAGGCACATAGGAAAATATTTGACTAAAGAAAAAGAACAATGATATATAAAAGACCCCTTGGAAGTGTGACTTAAATCAGGAAAGAGACATATTATTCTGAAAAATGGCATTGCTTTTATTGGCAACTGCTAATTATAGTATTAAGATCTATTAATTTATCTGTAATACTGCTCAGCAAAACATGGACAGCAAAACATCCCTGGGTTATCAACACTGTCTCCAACAAAAATCCAAAACACAGACCCAAAACAGACCCAAACCCAACTTTATTATAACCAAAGAAAGAACAGAGACAAAAATTTTAAGATATGTATATAATTTGGAAGATGAAATTCTTTGGTGAGAGCATAAAACTGAATTTCTAAACAGACTTCAAGCTACTCCACATAATATAATTTCATGTGGTTGTCATCTCTGCTTTTATTGCTCAGTGAGTGGTGAGACGTGTGACTAGACAAGTTTTATCTTACTGGAGGGTTTCTTAAGAAGAAATGTTTTATACATTTTTCTGAAACGTCAGTTATTTTCTGGTTAAATCAAGTTTGTAATGAGCTTTTTCAGGAGACTTCCACCAGTCTCTTTCATCCCCTTGAGACTTCAAAGTTAGGTTCAAATCTTACCTTGAATACTTGCTCAATACTTTACGTTTTCTGTGATGTTTATAGAAAAGTGAATTTGGAAGTACAAAACCTGTAGTTAGAAGGACATGAGGGCTGAGGTAAAAAACACCATCAAAGGAGGCACCTGGTGGGACAGAACCTTGCCAGGTGCACTCTGATTCTCTAGCAGGCCACATTAAATAAGGATTTAAGTAGGTATCCTGGTGTGCCTAAACCCTAGAAAAAAATTTTATATAATATTTGCTTTTATGTGCTCCTTTCATCACTTACCTCAGTTTGTGCCACAGCATTAGTGTTTTCTTAATGCTGCTTTAGAGTGTGATTTAGAATTTTTTTTTTCCTGATAGTACATAGCTTGACAGAGGTCTGTAGGCTGAGATTGCAGCATGCCTCCTGAGTAAACCACATCTGCAGTCTCTGGCTAATTTGGAACTGTTGGGAGAAATATGCCTGTAATTTATTTTTCTTGGCTATTAACAGCCTTTTTGCAAAAGTTTTGGGTTCTTCCAGTGGTAGAAAACTGTACATTTTCCAATTTATTTATTTCCAGATTCACAGGAGGGTTTGGATGCAGCACAGGCTGGTTAAGGTTCTGAACTGCAGAAAGGTGATGATAAAGGGCTGCATTTTTTTAGACTGTGTCACACATGATCCTTTTAGGAGCACCCCCATGGGACTTGAAAACCCTGAGGGAGGAATCAAGATACCATCAAGAATTTAATTTCTTTTGGATCCACTCTGGTTTGTTACGGGTTTTGGAATCCATCAGGCTGGAGGTCACTATAAATATGCCTCTTTATGCTCTCATAAATTGTGTTTCCCCACAGCCTACTGAAATAAGCAGATGCCACTGAGGATAATCAAGCATAGCATCTTCTACTCATATTTTAATATAAACTAGCTTATCAGCTGAAAAAAAATGTATGTCATATAATCAAGAAAAATGAGATAAATATTAGCATATGGAATCACCTCTGCCCAGAAAATTTGTTCTGAAGTTCAGCACTTAAAGGTGAGAATGTCCTTTGTGAAGAGAAGCAAACTTCTCTGCATATAAAAGAAAATTAGCTAAACAACGAATCTTCTATAGTCCTTTTGTAATTACCTTTGATATTGAGCAAGAATTCTGTTTCAGAATCTTAACTTTTATCTACCATTCTGTCCTTGGATTAAAATACTCTTTATGGGATCCCATTTGTTGCCATGGAAATGAATGTAATGATAGATTCAACATTGTGGATTCTCTGTATGAAACAGTATGGGGGAAAGAGTTGGGAGAAAAAGAAAAGGCAAATATTGAATTTGATAAGTTTCTTTTGGAATTAGAAAATATGAGAAAAATGGATATTGGCTGAAAGAAGAATGGCTTAGAATCTAATGTGTGCACAAGGTTTTGTGTCTGCAAGTTTTGTTTTGCTCTGCTTTTTTATTTGGCATTTTTCTTTCTATGATGAGCAACTGTTCATGCTATTGAAGTCAGTTCTTCATGCTTGTGTGAAAACTACTTCAGAAACAATATTAACTTGCTTCTCTGCAGATGGTTAGTGCCTGGAAGTCTTAGAAACTTTTACATTTTGCTTCTCAGCTGAGGGAAAGTTTGGATCTGTGCATTTTCCCCCATTTCTCCAGGACCATACATGATGCAGCTGTAATTGTTTTTTCAGGATGCTTTAGGAATATGTCACTCACCATCAGAAGGGGAGATGGGCTTTTCTGTAGCTGTGAAAGCTGTCACTTTTCCAACAAATTAAGGATATCTCCCTTCAGTAGTAAATGTGTAATGGGTAACTAATGAAAAATGGATGGGTCAGTGTGTTTTCTCTGGCAGTGCTCTCCAGCAATGTTAATAATTGGAGAAGGCCATGGCTCAGTTTTCAGGAATGAAGTGGGATTATCTTTTTGATGTCCATTACACGCCCTCAGGGAATATTGTTATGATCCAGACCTGTGGGCTGCAAAGAATGGAGGTGTTCCCCTTCCTACCTTGCTAACATAAGCATACTTTAGCCAAAGCAAAACATATTAAGCATATTTAGCTTCTTATGCAAAAATTTAGTTCCATTCAGCAGTGGGACAATTATTCTAAAAAAGTAGGTAAATATTATAGCAAAGGAAATGGAAATGCATTTAATCACAGTTTCACATGAAACTTGCTCCTAGAGGCACCCCACACAGAAACTGGACAGCCCATTAATATTTCTGGAGAGTGATTCTGATCATGTGACAAATTAAGAGCTGTTATTTCAGCTGTAGCTTATCTTTTTTGTAGTTCCATCAACTTCTTTGTGGTTTGTCACTGGAAGGCAACACCACATATCTGTTTACACGGAGGCAAAACACTGCAAAATATACCTGGACTTTACTGAATATACCTGAATAAAATCTCCAAACCATGTCCCAGAATGCTCTGGGCTCACATTAAAACATAGCAAAACCTGGACTATGTTCTCCAGTGGCACAAATTCTCACTTTTGCAAAAGCATCTCTCTAGTCAGGGCTCTGGAGGGGTTATCCCTAGAATACAGCAGGGCCTGTTTCAAAACTTGACTGACAGCTCTAATTGACTATTGATAGAAATGTTGCCTTCTCTTAAGGTGGAACTACACTGAAACCAAGAGTAAGACCTGAGGATAACAAAGGAGGTAAGAAAAAACAAAGAAACTCTTGCTTATGTCTGATAATGTTTGGTTGATTTTATCTCTGGTACCTGTAAAGTGCAGTACCATGGGTAGACTGTTGTAGCAGCCAGAAAGAAATGTCAGGGGTTTTCCAGCCATGAAGATTTACATTTGGGTTGTATAGCTCTGGACTTCCCTGCAACTGTAGATGCATAATTAGAAGAGGAATAATAGTACTTGTTTAGAATTCTTGCACATCCATAAAGGAGAGGAGTGCTCTATATGTTAGTACTCATTTGTAATACGAGTGAGTGAATGGAGTTTGAGTGTGACTCTTGATAATTTATCAGAAATTAATAATGCAAAATGATTCTTAAAAAAAAATCAAGTAAATCACTGTGTAACAACAGCCCTGCACTAAACAAACTGCCACTACTGGAAGAGACACTTTCTGTAATTCAAAGTCCTTCTCTGCTCCAAGTAGAAAAATCACACTTATAGACACAAAGATGGCAGAGCAGGCTCTGAAGACATCCTGTAAAGCAGAAGACAGAGAGGATTCTCTGTAAAACTGGGGAGAGAGAGCAATGGGGGATTCATATGCTTACAAAGCAGAAATGGGTTATGTTGGGTGGAAAAAAATTAACCTCGGGATAACAGAAGAGTGACCTGATAAAATGCAATATACTGAAAAGAGGTACAAGACCCCTGGGTGGGGGAGGGAGGTGCCCTGTGTGGTGAGCACTGAAGCTGACAGATGAAGGGCACAGTACAGCCAGACAAGGGGACAAACTTGCAAGTGATTAAATAGACTATTCAAAAGACATTAAGTTCCTGTGGAAGACAGATGGAGTTGACATTAGGAGAAGAAAGCCACAAATAGAAATGGGAGGAGCAACTGAACTTTGGGTTTCTCTCTAGAGATGAATTTTATGTATTTTTTTTAACAGAATTGGCAAATCAGATGACAGACTCATAGAGGAGTGATGGCTTTTGTTTTATTCACCTCCAGTAGATCTTTGCCTACAGATCTGATCCCCACGCTCCTTTCAATCACAAGTGTCTGGTACACCAGATGTTTAGGCTGATTAATTTATGTTAACATTAATTTGTGTGACAACTTGTGCTTAATATCACTAACAACAGTTTGGCACAGGATTACCTGGGTTTACTGTGAAAAATTATCTGGGTGATTTTAATAGCTTATTGTACATTGCGGCTACGTGCACATGATGAGTGTCTGAAAGAGGCCTCTGCTGCACATCTCAGGTGGGAGTCCAGAGTTTGATACTCCCCTCTAATTTGGAGGTATTCAGTTTTGACTTGGGTCATTATGAATGGAAGGACCAGCTGCAAAAATCAGATGCTGTTCTGAATTTGGAATCTGAGACTTGCCAGAGATCAGGGACTTTCAGAGATAAAAGTGAGGTTTAGAGTTATCTCTAATAGGAAGATAATATATATTTTAGAAGGAATGTATCCATATTTCCTCTCATCAGTGATTTATCAGGTACATCACACAGTGAATGTTTTTATAAAAACTCTGCTTCTGTGATCCTGTGACAGTTCTATGTATTGCCTGGATCAGATTCTGATCTGTTACTGTCCTAAGTCAGCTTTAAATCTGTAATATTTCTGTTAGGTGTGAGAATGGAGTAGCATAAGGGAATAGTATGTATGGCATACATGAGACTGCATGTCACTTACAATTGTAACATACAGCATTTGTCATTACACTTTACAAGTCCTAGGGGCTAGATCTGGAAAACAGTTCCATGCCTAAGGCAGGATTTAGACAGAATTAAGATATTATATTCCAAAATTGTAAGCCAAAATAGCTGGTTCAGCTCTTTGCTCTTTCCTGAAACAGGTTGCCTGTATTTTTGACTTGATATTTTTTGCAGGTGCCAGAGCAGATGATGCCATGTTTAATTCCCACAGGGGCCCAGCTGACTGGTGTACTCCAAACTTCTTTACAGCTAGGCAGAGTTATACTCATCAGGAAATGCAGAGGTTTAGTATTTGCCTTTTTATTACTGTAGTCCAGGTCTTTCAATTTCAAACCTAAATGTCAAGCAATATTTTTGGGACCCTTTGGGAGCAAGATTGGCAAACCAGGAAAAGAAACAGGAAAAAAACCCAGAGGTAATAACAAATTAATCTTGCTGGTCTGAGCTGATGTGCTGATTCATAGCACTGAAATTTTGCATTGTGCCATTTTGCTTCTGGGAAGGAGAGATATGGGGAATGGCACCCTGAGGAGGTTTGCCAGGAGAGGATGGAGAGGAGCTCTGTGCCATGGGACATGGCTGTCAGCACTGCTGAGCAGTAAAAACCCACCCTGAGAAGGGAGCAGCCCCCTGCCAGCCCCCTCAGCTCTGAGAGATGGCTAAAGAGCAGAGCACAGAGCTCACCCAGGCTTGCACTGACACTGCTCAATATCCGAAACCTGAATCGTTCAGATGTCACCCTGTGTGCATTTTTCAGGTGCTCCCAATGGGCATGCTGTTGATTTTTTGTCTCCTACATCTTGTCCATGATCTATGGCTTACATCAAGGTTTCATGCATTTAAAGTACCTTGCTTCTTTTGCTTTGTAATAACCCAGTAAGTTTTGAATAGAGCCTATCTGGCTGCATTTTAACTAGAATACTTTTTCATGTAGTTCTATGGAAACACTGACTTTTTCTCCCTCTTTGGAGATGTGCCCTGGCTGTCCCCTCCTTGCCTTTATTTTCTGAACACTTATGACACTGCCTTATTCATACTGTTAGGTAGAGGACCTACAAAAAACCCTAACATAAAAAATAAAGTTGGTGATTCAGTGATGTTCAGAAGCACCCCAGGGATGCAGCATTTGTCTTCACCTAAGAATTCCTGCTTGCTGGCTTCACGTTGTGATCTGTAAAATTAAGCCTGGGTGAAATTAGCTCAGTACAGAAAAGGAACTTTGTTGCATTGAAGAATTTTCTGTGATTGCCTGTGTATAAATTACACAGCTTACCTGTAATTTTACTTATTTTAAAACTAGGTCTAAGACTGAATAGCTTTTGTTGTGTAGGGGAAGGTGACAAGACTGTTAAGCCAGTTAGTGCAGCACTAAATTGCTCAATAACTCCAGACAGTTGTAAATCTCAGAGCAGCTGTCATGGCCATTCAGTGAGAAGTCCAGCATCTGAAATCCTTGTCTAGAGACATGGCTGAGGAGATCAAGCTTTGCAGGCGTGGCATGTCACCTGAAAAGAGGCCCTGGATGAAGCCTTTTGCAAGGGTTGATCCATTTGTGTTAACTCAGGCTAGGTGAGATGCAATTAGCAACCACTTGGTAGCTGAAACACTGTCCACTGTCCTTAGTGCATCTCCCAACAAACAGAACCCACTGGGAATAGGAGCAGCAATGGTTGCTGTTAGGCTTGATGAAGACATCAGGAATAAATTTCACCTGCTCATCCAGCAGGATTTTTTGTCTCCTCTTGGTAGCAACTGCCTCAGCTGGAGAGGCAACATCTAAATAGCCACTCACTGACTTGTTTGGGATGTCAGCAATACGAGCAGAAATCACAGAATGTTGTCATTTTAATTGCATATATCCAGGCAAGGCTCCTCTAAATCTTGAGAGAGACTGGAGGCAAAGTCTCCCTGCTTTTCTTTTGTTATTATGAGATGAACTATGCACTAGGATTGGTGATAGTCTCAATTTCCTCTAAAAAGAAGGTGGATAAGTAGTTCATGTGCAAATGTGTGGTGTAGGATTGCCTATATTTTAATCCTATAGGAGAGAAAACAGGTTCAATAACTGGATCATACTAATTCCTATGGATATCATCACTGACTACCTTCAGTTATGCAGCAGGTGTGCATTGGGGAATAATCTGTTTCCAGTGCTTCTCTGTTATTAACTGCCTACTCTGACAGTCTTTTCACCCATTGCATTTGTACAATGTAATATTGCAGTTTTACTGTGCTACATTTAGTCTTTAAAAAAAATAAAAAGGTGCACAAAAAGCCCCCAAAAATCTCAGAGTTCTATGAAATTTAAAAAAAACAACAAACCTAATCTCCTTGGAGTATTCCTTTCTATAATTTTTCTATCTAAAATTTCTCTGAAAGGAAGATATTATTTAATGACACCTGACCAGTGTTGTTAAAACTTCGCTGAGCAGGAGCCTGTGCAGGCAGTGTTCTAATTCTGCCTACTCAAGATCTTTTTAGATCACCAGACTCTCAGGATCCCAGTTACAGTCTACTCACAGAGCAGTTTATGAAAGCTTCACCAGACAGTTTCAATATGCAGCTAACTAATTAATGAATGTTTTCTTTCTTAGCATTTCCTTAACTTTCTGCCTAAGTCCCTCAGATGAACAGGCAGCACAGATTAGTTGTGTACAAAGCTGGCACTGTCATGTGAGTTGCTGCAGGGCTGAGGTCAAGTCGTGTGGAATTTGAAATCTGATTTTTCTGAAAGGCTTTCTCCAATCCAGCAAGGACAGCCTAAAAACTTTTACCTTTGCCTGTATGGATAGGAGGGGAACTGTGAAGATGGAGGTCTAATATCCATAAATTTGTTGACATGAGGCTCTTAAGGTGTTATGGTGTTTTGGATTGCAATTGCAACAATTTTTTTTAAACATCATCTTAAAACTAGAGCAATGTTTACAACAGGCTACACAGTAACATCTCCAACTCTGAAAACATTCACACAAAGCAATCCTGTAATAGCTGTTCGGCTGTTGTCAAATATTCAGGCTTTGGGCTTTGCTAAGTCACACTTTAAAAAGTAAAAATTCATTGACTGAATGGGTACTTGAGCAGAGTTTTTCTATCCCTGTCTGCAGAAGAAGACATGCAACAGCTATTTAATTAAAAGTTTCCCACATAGGTAAACCTTCTCAGTCCTCTTTCAGTTAAAAAAAATTTCTGTCTCTGATGAAAACCTGCACTGTTTGTTCAGTTAAGAGTTGTTTTAAATGTTCACTGTGAGCTGATCTGGAAGAGAATTGCAGTGACAGAGGCAGCACACTCTGTGCTGGTTGGATCCCTCACACTCTGAAGCCAGAAAAGCAAATTGACCTTGCTGAAATGAACCTGTTTTACTCTGGATGCTTCAAAGGAATTCAATCTCTCTGAATAGTTCTGCCAGAACAACCTTTATATGAACAAAGCTCTTCTGTAAAAAGCAGCTTTCACAGAAAGGGCAAATACCCATAAAATCAGGATATGCATAAATTGAGGTAATTGTTAAACCTTTAAAGCTAAGCTTTAATTGTGCTCTCAAAAAGGTATTTTTCTACTTGAAAATATTTTCAGTATTATGACCTCTCCCCAGTTAATTCGTAGTTAATTAACAGTTTGTCTTGGCTAACCTCAGCCTGCTACTCAGCCCCATGCAGCCGCTTGCTCACTTCCTCACAGTGGGATGGGAAAGACAATGGGAAAGTCAAAAGTGAGGAAACTTGTGAGCTGAGATAAAGATCCTTCATTTCCCAAGGGCAGGCAGGTACAGCCATACCCAGGAAATCTGGGGTTTATTACCTGTGATTGGTTACTTGGGAAGAAAAAACATCATTCAGAAAGTCTCCTCTTCCTCCTTCTCCCCACACCTCGATGGGATGGGATGGGATATCCCTTGGGTCAGTGGTATCAGCTATTCTGCCTTGTGCCCACCTGGGCTCCTCACTGGTGCATGAGGTGAGGTGAAAAGCCGAGAACATCTTGGCTCTGTGTAAGCTCTGCTCAGCAGCAAGGAAATATCCCTGTGCTATCAATCCCAAACCCAGCCCCATCCCAGCTACCATGAAGGACAGTAACTCTATCCCAGCCAGGACCAGGACACAGTCACAGATTTCAGGAGAATAACACAGTGGAAATGATGGTCTTGGCAATAAAACTTTCCACCTTCATAAGAAATTGAAGCTCACAATATTAAAGATTCCATCAGACAAAATTTGAGTCTTTGTGGATCTTCTGGCAGCAGTTTGTTCTTCTAAACTTTGTTTTGTCATTCAGAACATAAGCCTTGTCCGTGAGCTCTGCCGTGAGCAATGTTTGGAGAGGAAGAGTGAGAGTTGAAGTATCTGGCTTATTTTCTTTGCAGCTGTAATAACTCAGAATAATAACCATTGTGCCTCTCTTCATTGAAAAAGGAGTAGGTACACTCATGGCTCTTAAAAAGCAATTGGAGGCTCATGGGTAGTAACAAAAAAAAAAAAAAAAGTAATTTCACATGGTTATTTGTTGAGATAAAGTAGAGTGTAATCAAAGTACATCCCCTAGAAGTGTCTGTGCATAATTATTTGGCACTGATCAAGTATAATACTTATATTGTTATTTTAAATTAGGTTTTATAATGGCCACAGTAAACCCTAATTTTACTTATAGTGCCTTTTGGTGACAAATCCCTTAAAATGGGATGTTTTGAATTATACACAGCTCATATTTACATTTCTTTCTGCAGTATATTTGTCCAAAAGCCTCTTGGAAACTCTGGAGATGAGATTTGTGAAAAAGACCTGGAGGAGTATTATTTATGAAACTATCTTTCCTCTTCAGCTTTTCTAAAATATAGAGGAAATGTTGAAGACCTACTGGATAATACTGTTTCTATCACTGGTGAGCAAATGTTGGCCTGCTCTTCCAAGGACCTGTAGTCTTTATTCTCATTAATGTTCTTCTAGAGATGAATAAGCTGCATTTTCAGACAAATTCGGGGGGTCACGTTGCTTTCTACCCTGTATAAGAATTTTAACAGAGAGCCGCTTTTTTCCCCTCCAACTCCTTCCTTCACAGCTTTCAGAAAGGTTTACAGTGAAAGTTCAGAGCTATTTCTGCTTCCTTAGCTGGGTGTTTCTTGTGTGCAGGTAATAAACAACAAATATATTTCCTTTTGCAAGTTTGATTGTGTAGGGTATAATATTGTGGTGCTGTAGGAAAACCTTAATGCAAGATGTTATAGAAAAGGAAAATGCTTTAATTTAAAGACAAAAATAACCTCTCACTCATCCTCTCACATCTGTATATTTTTCAGCACAAAGATGTGCATGTGAGTAGCTCAGGTACCAGGATTTGTATCCAGGAGGTCTGAACAAGGTTTTGCACTAAAAAAGAGGACAAAGAATACTGCCCAACAAGGAAAAGTTGAATTGCAAGAAGTGAGAACAAAACTTTAAAGTTGAAGCTTGGTAAAATCGAAAAGTTTTCTGGAATAAACATTTTCTCTCTTGGTATTTTACACTCTATAATGAGCAGAACTGTTACATAATTGGAAATAATGTAATTAGCTGCCAAAGATGATTAAAAATATATTTTCCTAAATCAATTAAAAAAAAAAACCCTCACTCCCATGCTAGTCTGCTAAACTGATAATAAAAGAAACTATTTCTTTATTGAACTGAGTTCTACAATTTCACTGGTATAAAAATCTAATTTTGACTGAAGTGTGCAGAGAAGCAACATTCCTGTAAATAAGATATGGAGCTCTTCCCCAGCTGTGCATCTCAAAACTCTGCACAGGGACAAACTGTTTGAGTTACCTCTGTATTGAGTCTGGTGTGAGCAAAGCAAAGGTGGTTTGTGTCCTTGCCTCATTTACTGTCATTTACATCTTAACAGAATTTACATCTTAACAGAATTTATTCCCATCTCACAACGGTCCTTGCATTTAGATTTACTGTTATAGTTTAAATGTATATAGAAAACTATGAACCCCATTCATATCACCTTGGTTTTGAGGCACAAGGGGAGATGGATCCCCACTGCCCCTGCAAACAGACAAGTGAAATAGATGAAGTTCATCACTAAGGCTTTGGACTGCTATTGTGATCAAAAGGTATTTAATTCATGTTTGTCTTAATTTATCTTACTGTCTTGTCTGCTGGCCTTAATAATAGCCAGCACAGAAATGTTTATATCTTGATTTGGTTTGCTTTTGCCTTGATTTGGTTTCTCCTGCATGCAGTGACAACATCTTAATCTAGCTGATCAATTAGCTTCAGGGCAAAGGAGAGCAAGTATTAGAGTTTTTCTATCTGTACTTTTTAAAAGAAGGCAACCAGGTCTTGGATAACTAGACTATTTAATTAAGTGAATCTAAAAATTGCTTGAGTACTTTATTCTGGTTTTAAAGTTCTTTTTGAAATAAGGAGGAAATTAAAAAAAAAAAAAGATTGAATTGAAAGCCATAGACAAAGATTTCTGCTCTAGAGAGGAATGTGTTTATTATCTTTACCTTTGAGCTCCTATCTGATTATCCTCTCATTCTTAACCCCAGGGAAGTGCCTGTTCTGAGTGCTACATACTGACCAGCCATTATTGGTAAAAAAAAATATCAGGGGTATTGGCATGAGAAAGAGAGACATGAACTGAATTTTTACACTAGCAGTGGGCATTTTGGATTCAGAATTCAGGTTGTAGCTCTGAAAGTTTGAAGTTGGTTGTGTTTTATTTCCTTAAGCTCAATCCTCTTCGTTGCCAAAAGCAAGTTTTTCTTTTTCATCTCACTTTAGATTTCAGCAGTGCTATTTCAGAATTCATTTTACCTGAACTTGGGACTAAAATCAATCAATAAATAAATACAAGTGAAGGGGACTGAACAAAACCTGAATGTTGTGGTCCTTACTGTAACTTTCAGCACTGCAGAAGAATTTACCTTGTTTATAAGATTTATCATAAAAATACTTGAAAATTTAACAGTTCAAACCAAGAACAATGGTAAAAATTTTTGTGCTTTCTTCTTCCTCATGCCAGGATCCACCTCCCAAAGAGGGAGGGTAACAACCTGAGGGTCGTTCAGGTGCAAAGCTCTCCCTTGATGGGGCTCTGCAGGAAATTCCTCATCAGTGTGCGCTGGCAGGCTCAGGAACAGCACCAGGGAAATGACTCAGCTGCAGGAGTCTATATCTGTCACTGAGGAAGATGGAAGAGTCGAACTCCTCTGACTGAAGAGATAACAAACTGTGAGGGGCTACTGGCCAGCTGCCAGGTTCACAGCCAGCCTGGGAGAGCCAGCCTGTAAGCAGCTACAGCTACCAGCTGGGCATCTTGGAAAGCTAAAAGCACTGCCAGGGTGTAAATTCTGCTTTCTGCTAAGTGTTTTGGTGTTGAATGAATGCTCCTTGGTATTTTTTTAAGGCTGGCTGGTCATTAGTCATCATTATCTCCAGTCCCAGGGGAGGAGAATTGCAGACACAGAAAAAGTCAGGACACCTGAGCTAATTGTGGCTGGCTGCAGCAGAGGTGGAGATGTAGAGCTCTGATGATGAGATGGAAAATTATGTCAATTAGCTTCAGGAAAATTAGGTGCGAGGTTCAAGGTCTGTAAGAGATTATCTCAAGGGCAGCAGGCAGGAAGAGAAATGCCCTCAGCCTTGAGATGGTTGTTTGGGTTTTCTGGAACACAGCTTTGCCCACACAGGTGCAAAACTTGGTGTGGAGGCTTCAAAGTTGTTCTCCTCATCACCTCCAAAACCTGCAGCACTTCAGCTTGCCCAGACTGTCCACTCCATCTGTCTCTGTGGCTGCTGGCTTTTGTGATCCCTCCTCCTCTAAGTCAGATTTCCCTGCCAGAGAGATGAATTGTGGCATATTGGTGCCTCTGTGCACCTGGAGAGGTGCACCTGTGAGCACAGGCCACGTAGAGAAAATGTTGTGTTACACCTGGATGGGAAAAAAACCCCAAAACAAAACTACCTAGCAGAATGAAGAATTGGGGTTTTGGTTTTTTTACATATACTGTCTTTACTATGTTTAGTATATTTACTATAAACTATACTTATCTCTGCCTGAATAGCTTTATATTCTCCTGTGTAAGGCTTCCTTGCTTCTGCAAACAAGATTATTCTGTAAATATCCATTTTACATGCACAGAGACAGTATAGATATCTCCAATTTTCTAGCAGAACTACTTTAAAGAAGTTCCAAAAACCCAAAACATCTTTTAAAACACTGGATTATTTCATATCTGTCAGCAGATAACAATAAAGACAAGAGTCTGTAATTTACTCTTCATTATGCACATTTTCAGATTTTACATCACTGGAAGAATGCAGTTTTTTAAAATGCTAGTATGTTACCCCACATTTTATTTTCATTGTTTCTACAGAGGATGTCTTAAGAGAGAAATAAACCAAATAATAAGGCTACTATTCAAATTCACCTTTAGTATTGCTTGTGGATTAAACATATTTTAATATATCTCACAATTTAAATATTCAATAGTGATGGTTTTATAAAGAATAATTTCTAGTTCTAGCACTCCAATATCTCTGTCCAAACTGAATCTTTAAGCAAAAAGAATTTGCATATCCCCTGACTTTAGGGGGTAATTTGTGCAATATTACAACAGGTTATTTTAAAAAGTGATACTTTGTGCTGCCTGCTCTTGCATTCCCTAGGGGCAGGCAGATGTCAGTTCCCATTAGCAGGATCTTGACCTTGGATGCTCCCAAAGGAGTACAGCACAGCAGCTAATTGCCTGTGCTTTAAACACAGTAACCCTACAACATAAACAAAAGGGACTAGCAATTTCAGCAAATCCTTCAGTGTTCACTGAAATTATTCTCTGCTGCAGCCAAGATTCTTCACAGCTGAAGAAATTGCCTTATTGAATAAGAAGCTGGGTTTTTCCCTGTACCAAATTTTAGCTAGAAATGCCATTTTTCTAGACTCATTCTCAGTTGGCTGACAGAGTAAAAACTTGAGGAGTATTTAGTGGTATATTTTGAATATGTGCCTTGTGATGCTTTTTTGTTTGTTTGTTTACTGGATCACATTTTCTATCAAGAATTGATGTAATGAGGTGCTGGAGTCCAAAACTCATAAACATTAGGAGAGATTCTGCAAAGAGCTTTGAATCAGACATATACTTAGCAAATAATAGATGTATAAAAATGACAAGGGTAATCTAAACAAATTTAGATCCATTACAGCAACACCAAAGAAAATGCATCCAAAAATCTCAATGTCTAAGATCTTAAAGAGAAAGTGGCAGATTTCTGAATATGAAGGGCTTTTCAAAGAGGATTAAAAAGAAAGATCTTGCAAAGATAATTTCATTTCCCCTGCTGTGTGGAACAGAAGGTTTGACCCAAGGTTAAGGCAATTAATGGGAATTATTTTCAATATTTTAATGAGGTTTCTCACAGAAGTCAAATTGGCAAGTTCTGAGCATGGTACCTGAATGCTCAATAGGAATTTGGTTTATTAAAGGAGGAGGCACCACTAGATGGTGCTCAAGAATACACAGAAGCTGTGTATTCCCCATACACCCCGGCTCTGCAGGGCCGACCCAGCCCTGCACACAGATGTCTGTGAGCAGCTTTCCTCCTCATGAACTGAGTGAAATGGAAAAAAAAAGGCCAGATCTCAAGAGAAATCCTATATATCCTGTACGTCTTGCACATCCTCAATAATGCCTGGAACCCTCTGGGTCATGATCTCCCCAAAGGAAGGGTCAGTGCAATTCTTCTTTTGTCAGGTCTGAGATGAATCAGTAGCAAGTCATGATTGGTGTTGCAAAGAAATGCTGACAAATTTGACAGTGAGGGCACTGCTGATTGCCCTAAACCCATATTTTTTATCCAAAAAAAAAAAAAAAAAAAGGAAAAAAAAAGAAAAAAAAAAAAAAAAAAAAAAAAAAAAAAAGAAAAAAAAAAAAAAAAGAAGAATTGCTTGGCTTACTCATAGCATTCCTTTCCCAGAGAGCTGTCAGTGTCAGTGAGGAGTCTCTAAGTATTTTAGATTATGTTGCCTGTGCTGAAATGCAGCAGCTCTTTCACTTCATTTCAGCTTTGGATTTTATATCAGTGATCTCCTTGTAAAACTCTTCTCAGTGCTGTGTGTTTCCAGGTATTCTCTGTCCAAACAGCTAACCTGAAAATTACTGCCTCTAATATTTGCAAAACTGGTTTTGGAAGAAAATTTGTCATAGCTCTTGCTGCTGCAGCATGTAGGAGATGTCTGAAACACCCCTGGGCTTACCATCAAGACATCTTTTCTCTGTTTCACCATGAAGAATTTTCTTTGCCCTTCCCTGTGAATTTGAAAATAGATAATAGAAAGATTAGGTGATCTATGGATACCTTCTGAATGATTATAGGAAAAAAAATAGAGTTGGAAATGTAAATTATCCCTAGAAATAACTACTGAATGCAAGACTGAGATAGAAAATTCTTTGTAATCTCAGATAGTCCTGTAAAAGTTCATTAGAGACTGGGAACAGCACAGCTCCTCTTCTTATTCCATGGAACATGAGCCTTGTTTAGACCATGAAACATTTCTTCATTTCTCTGTAATGTGTTCTAGTCAATGATTAAAACCTCATTATATTAACTAGTAAAACAAGGTAGCAGTTTTCTAGAAAACTTTTCATCTCTTTTATTTGTTTATTTGTTTGTTCTCTTAAGGCAACAATGAGGAACTTCCTTCCTGATCATTTTTAATTCTTATTTAATGAAATAAATTCTATAGCAATCCTGGCTGAATACCTGTGGGGAAAAAAAAAATGAAAAATGTATAGCTTTGTAATAAAGTTTGGCTGTATTATTACACCTTTTAAAATTTTTTACTAACTTCCAGAATAATCTATATATTTTTTTTAATCTTTCACCACACATTTGCAAAATGCTCAATAAAACATTGTTTTGTGCTAAATGACAAGTAGAAGATGCATTTCTTTGCATCATTTTAATTTCACATTTGATTTTCTTGTTAAATTTTGAACAGGCTGCACTTCTCATCTGTAAAAGATATTTAGCATTAGATGTTTGCAGCTGTTTCACTACCAGGCTGCCAGGAAGGAAATTAACTCCACCCCAGCTGAAACCAGGACAATGTTGAATATTTGATAATAAGCACAGAAGTATAAATATATTTATTTTTAAAGGTACATACGTAGTCATGACTGTTCCTGAAGGCTGAGAACAGGGGTGGGCAGAGGAAATCCAGCTGGATGTAAAGGCTGACCCTACTTACCACTCATTAAGTCTGTGCTCTAATTTTGATTTGCATAGATGCTGATGAATACAAGGTGACCAAATCTCACATGGAGCAGGGCAAGGCCTGACAGGAGCCAGGCACTCAGGAACATAAGGCTGGAAGCTGTTGGCCTGTCAGCTCAATACAGCTGTTCCCAATGGCTGTGCTCCCTTTTCCCATCCAAGGGACACATTTGTCTGTCTGAACATTCTCACTGTTGGAGCTCCTGTGTTTGGCAATCGTATTACTCTTGTGAGAATCCAAGATCAGGAAGAGTCAGTGGCATAAGGCAGGTGTTGGGGTTTTTTGTATTTGAGATCAGTTTAAAATCCTTTAGTCATAGCCCCTGAGCTGTTCTATGAACTAGTGCATCTCAGTCTCAGGCTTTTTAGTTAGGTTCTCTGTCTCTCTGTTTTCTTAATTTCTAGTGAGGCATTTCTCAGAGCAGTTCAGTGTTATGCCATCATTTTTGCCCAGAGAACTTCCTGTTTCAAAAAGTGGAATAGGAAAATTATTGAAGCATCCATAAAACAGAAATACTGCTATTTTGTCCATATTTTCACCATAGCATCCAGTATATTCTGTCAAGTTCAGAACTCTCTGGAAATTTGTGTTCTACCACTGGCAAGTGCTATCCTGAATTTGCCTCTCAAGTTTTATGGTTTCAGTTCAGATGAACATTTGATTAACACCCCTGTAGCCCTTTCAAAAAAAAATCTGCTTTTGGTTTTCCCAAAGTCATTTAAAGTATTAAATACAGCAGGTCTTTATGAGATTTTGGGGGTTTTTTTCTCTTGTACTAGTTCAATTATATCTCCATCTCTAATGCTTTTTTAACTTGGGTCAGCATTTAAACTACTCAGGCTAATCCTCCAGTCTCAGAAAAACTGAAAGCAAATAAAAAAAAAAATGTAATAAAAATAGAAAATAAGAAGAACAAACTGAAAAAAAATTTCTCTTTATTTCAAGAAAAAGCTGAAATATTGGATGAAAGTTTTATCTGACTTCTTTTGATTATAAGATCATGGTCTGCTAGGATAAGGAGCTTTATTCTCCTAGTTTAAAATGCAAACTTGAGTCAGACTAAAAATAACAGATAACCAGGCAGACCAGTAGGTGAGCTTGAGAGAACAGGTAAACTTCAGAGAGCCTTTCCAGGGGAAGAAAGATTAATCAGCTGCCCTTGCTCTGGAAGCAGCAGCAGTGCTCAAGCACTGGAGCCAAAGGCTGTGATTGCTCTTTACCATCCCAAAACATCTTCAAAAGAGGGAGAAAAAAGCCACACTTGTAATCTGCTAAATCTTATTTCCATCCAGCATGCAACGTCTGATTTTTGCATAATGGGTACAAATACGGATAAAGGCAAACTGGGGCTGTAAAGCTTCTTCTCTAAACTGAAATCAGATGCATTTTGGTGTCATTGGAATAAAATGTGCTGAGCTTGAGCCACTGAGAGCCTGGCCCAAGGCAGGTGGATGTTGGTAGGAGGCTTTCAACTCCTGATACTAGATTTTGCACTGGATGCTTGCAGCCACTTGGTTGATCCTGGAGGCAGAAAAGGCAACTCCATGAGAGCAACAAGGGATCAATTCTTCTTTTTCCTCTTTCCCATAGTAGGAAAACTGCCTAATTCTAACTGTCAAACCCAAAGTTTGCTGAAATCAATAGCAGTGTGTCTGGGTGGGAGCCAGCGAGCAGCACAGCAGCGACAAACAGCAGCTGTGGAATGTGCCTTGCTCCGGGTCCTCCTGGAATGAGAGCCACTAAAAATAGAAACAGCACCGTGATCGAGGTTAGCCCACTGAGCACACCCTGGTTTTATCATGTTAAGATTGCTCTCCTATCAGTGGGGTGATTTGATTCCTCGTCTGTGCCAGGGGGCAAAACAAGCAAAACTCCTTTATAATTCTTGGACTCTTTTGTAGCTTTGTACTTGAGCCAAGGCACAGTTAGAAACAGAGTTTTGTATTTCTTAAAAAAAAAAAAAAAAAAAAAAATTATGCAAGAGAAAAATTACAATATCCAGCCAAGCATTTGAAAAAAGGCTAGATTACGGGATAGCCATTCCTTTTTTCCCCTTCTTTTCCCAGTATCCCAGACACCTGGGAGACATCACAAAGCCTCAACACCTTGAAATAAACCTAAGTTGCACAGGGGAAGTCAGGAATTATTTGACTTCATTAATTTGGCTCCTCCAAGTTTGCCTCTACTAAACAAAGCTGGCAGAAGCAAACAAAAAGAAACCCTTTGATGCTGCAAAATATGCAGCAGAGATTTATCAAATATGTCTTTGACAATAGAGCCACTTTACAAATACTGCTGTTGATCCTTATGCAGATGAGGCAATTTAAAAAAAATGTGTTTCAGCAATTTATGGTTCTCAGAGTTAATAAAGTTATTTCATTAATGGAAAAAGTTCTCCCTGCTGGACTTCAGAACCTATTGATTTTATTTGAGTAGCTTAGTGGCAGACTGCTAAAGGTATGAGTTCAGGAGAGCTGATACAGCAAAAAAAAAGATAGTATCTCTTACAAAAATTTAATTATCTTGACACTAAAACTGCATCTTATTTTAAAAATTAATCTCCATTAAAAAAATAGGCAATGTCTAAAAGCAAAATGCCTGTCATGTGTCATTGGCAAATCTGAAATGAAACTGCAGGCAAGAATGATTGATTATACCTAAGGCAAGGAGGCATGATATGATAATAAAACTGATTCAACAGAAAAATATTTGACTGAGCAAGAAAACTAAGCTGGGTCTCCAGAAATTAATGTTCTTGTAAAAATACAAATAGGAGTGTGAAGCTCACATAAAACCTGAAGATGTTATGTTCCCTATCTTCAGCTGGGTGCTAAAATCAAAGAGCAGCTGGGAAACCAGCTTGGATCATTAGCACAATGCTTTTTAACAGAGTTTTTCCAACATGGAAAGGGAGGAGAGCCTTCAGCCAATAGAGTCATCTCCCAGCCATGAGAAAATGCTTTCAGGTTTCTCAGGCAGGGTTTTTGATTGAGTTATCCTGGAGTGTATTCTCTGCTCTTTATTACAGCTTGGTACTGATGTGTGTGCAAGGGCAGTTTTGTGGTGCTCACAGTGTTTCTTCCTAAAACCTGTTGTAACAGAGAGACTCTGTGGGTTTGTGTCCATGGCTTATATAGACAGGGCTGTGTAATGTTGTATTGATTAATATATCATATAGAAACAGACTGTGCAGAAGAGCTAGCTTGTCTTGGAGATTTTAGAATTATGTTCTAAATATTGTGTTGTACCAGAGAAGGTGACTGGGCCACCTCGGATGGAAAAGTGAGAGATGTGTCCAAAATCATGTGACTGTCTTAAAATAGCAGACTTTAATTGAAACATTATTAGCAACCTCCTATTTTCTTCTAGAACTGTTGAAATACAAAATCTACTCTCTTTGCTCTCCTCCTGCTGCATTCCAACAAAGCCAAGTCAGAGCCTGGTAAATCTGCTGTCTAGGAGGTGTTTAATCCTTTAGCTTTTCTCCAGTTCACATATGACTTTGAAAAGCTTCAAAAAATGTCGAAGGATAAAGTAAAAACTGAATCTGGTGAGTTTTACAAATCAGTAAAGAAAGAATGATAAAAACCCCCCACCTAAATTAAATCTTCACAAATAGACTCGTGTAACTGCAAGGACAGCAGTGCTTATCTACACAGAGCAGTAGCAAAAGTAAAGAAAGAACTGGGAATCCTTTTGATAGAAGAAAAACAAAGTATTTATGCTGTGGTCAAGGAGGACATGCAGAAGCTGGACAGTGTCTGAACAGTGATAATGAAATATTTCCCTTGTCAGCTTTAAGGTCACTGACACGCTAACATTCTCTGGCAGTGATGAAATCACATTCTTTTTGTATACTGAGTGTGAACCCCCTTATATTCCCAAATAATTTCCCTCAGGTGCATCCTGGCCCATCCAGGGCTTGGGCTGGAGCAGCTCTGACAGGAAAGGGCAAAGAACATCATCTCCACTTGACATTTGTGGTTAGACAAACTTGTAGACCAAAAGAAAGTAAAAAGTTAGAGATAAACAAGACAGACTCTAATAATGAAAAAGGAAAGAAAAGCTTTCCCAGTATTTCCAGGTTCACATGCATGGAGTGCAGTAAAAAGCAGAGTAGGAAATAAGTCTGAGACACAACAGACAGTTGAAGTCTGTTGATCACATCTTACTGTTGAAGTTCTCCATCATGCACGGTTATAATATGAAAGCAGAATTTTCTGGGCTGTAATATGGCAATTAAAATTGATTTATGGACAGAGAGCCTTCAGGGTGATATCCCACTGAAATTTCACAGCCAAAGGTCTTGCCACCAACAAACAGCCAAGTGCTGCTGGGATCTTAATGACAGAGAAATGTAAATCAGACACCAAAAATGTGGTTGCAAGTTTTGCTGTTCAGTTTGAGTATTTCACATGGGTCCCTTCCTCCAAAATAAAGCCCTGTAGATGTCATTAACACAGAACCCAGTTTATTATATAATTATTAGGGGAAAGGGTATTTATTAGAGCATCTGTGATTAAAATTAGTTTTAATTTCTACTCTAAAAGGCTGAAAGAGCCTTTCTTTTCACTGTGGAGGTCATTCAGGAAGTTCTGTGTGTCCTCAGTGTGCAATCAGGTAAGCACCATCACTCACACAAACACACATCCATTCGTGTTTTATAGCTCTGAGAATTTCTACAGGCTGGATCAAATTAATACATCCTGTTTGAAATGAGAGACATTACAGCTAAAATGCTAAAACTGCTTTTTAAAAACACTCCTTTTAAAAAATTATCCCTCTAAAGCTGTACTGCACAGCTGAATAGTCAGGTCTGCTCTTGTTTGATTTTTACTCTAGATGAATTCTTAATAGCTGAAGTTTCCACTGAGACTTCTGGGCACTCGACATGTTTTAAAATTGGGTAAGAGTATTTACACACAATTTTTGAATTTAAGAACTGTGGTACATGAATGCTTTTTATAGTTTGAGCCCAAGGATTCAGCCTGCTGAAGGACATTGATTCCTGGAGCTTGTGTGCTGTGCCACCAAGGGAATCCTCACCATAATCCCCAAATGCCTGGGGAATGTATTCTCCATATGGACACCCACTAAGTTATGCAGAATGAAGCACCTGGGTGAGAGCTGAACATGTACCACATCTAGAAATGCCTTCTACCTGTTACTTAGAATCAGATAATATACAAAAATCATGCTAATTTTACATTCTGTGCCTAGCAGTCACTCTGCCTCTTTCTTTCATCCAAAGCTGTAATGGGTTACACAAATATATCCAGAAGATTCTTTTGGAGGTCCCATCTCTCGGGTTTCATGTAAAATATAAGTGCATGGTTGGTTTACCACAACCTGGGATTACTCAGATACCATTTTAACCAATCAGGAGGAATTGAATTCATGTTCCTGGGGGTCTGTTTAAAAAAATGTATTGTTTAAGGCATCCTGCAGAAAGAGAGGGAAGAAGAAAGGGGGGGAAAGTAACCTTTAAGTCTGTGCTTGTTTATCTGAATGTTATATTTTGTACAAGGTGAAATAGCCTACAGTGTTGTAATTTAAGAGAAGCCTAAGGCATTTGATGTGCCTGAATACTTTTGTTGTACTGCCATGATATTTAGAAAAAAATGCCATGTATTTATATTATGTGTTTCATCTACCTCGTGGCTTAGCATCTGTTTGGTAAAGGTTTGGGTAGCATTTTTTGTAATTTGTATTTGCTTATTTCCCTGCAAATCACACAAGGTTACTGTTCCTGTACTCACAACATGTATTTCATTGTGATTCCCTGACAAACTACTGACGGGTTGAAAGAAAAGTGTACATTTTTCATCACTATACCTCTCACCTTTTTTCTTCTTGGTTTAGTTTTTCTTCTCCTTCCCCCTCCATGGAAGAATGCAAGGATCCCTAGAAGACAAGGAAGAGGTAAAATAATTTTTGTCTTTTAAATATCTTTATTTGTTCTGTGATATAAATTATTTCCTACTTACAAAATAACATCTGAAGAAGGAGGTATTTTTAAAAATCTGACTCAAGAATTCTGTCCTTACCTAGCCAGGAACCACACTAAGCATTTTTCTAGCAAGAGTTTTGAGGAAATGTTCTCCACTCTGTGAAGGACAGGAGGGAAGAGAAATGTCAGTAATATTGGTGCTCACCTCGAGTAATCCTGTTGGCAAGAGGGGGTTACTAACAAAATTAACCACGTGCTTTATGCATTTTTAATTAAACAAAGAATATTAATAACACAGGCAATAGGTCTCTCATTGGTGAGTGTGTGACAGGGGGCACACCAGGGATCTGTTTAGCTGACAGCTCCCATTCTTCACGTGGCAGCAAGAGGGGCTAGAGAGAAATCAGAAACAGGGACTGCATGGAGCATGTTTTCCTCCCAGCGTGCTGCCCTGGCTCGTGGAGCAGTGTGTAAGCCCAGGAAGGGAAAGAAATTGGGTTAGAAATCTGTCCCACCCCTAACAGTTCCAGTTAATAGATTCAGGATCAGCTTCTAGGTCTCTATTTTTTTTTTTTTTTTTTTTTTTTTACTCCTCCCTTTTTTCCTCCAGCTCTCCTGAAGTCTTGTAAGAATGTACAAGCACCTTGATATGGGCTCATGTGTGTAGTTCTCTACAGGATGTAGATTCTCTTTTAAACAATAGCTCACAAGGTTTGGTCTCTGGTGGGAGTAATACTTTTCTATTTTTCTCTTTTTCTATTTTTCCAGTGGTTTTTATCAGAAAGCACCAGATTCTTCTCAGATAAATAATTTGATTTACCCAAGTTGGCTTTATTATCCTGTATTATTTCATCCAGCTCTGGACAGAAGTTATATCCCTTTCTACCACCTCTTATCTCATTGCCATGGTGTAGGAGAAAAATATTTCAACATAACATTGTGTGCAGAATATCAGGAAATAACAGACATTTTGAAGTCTTGGTATCAAACATTTCTCACAGATATTAACTGGCCATTTATAATTTGATTTGTTTTAAAAAAGATTAGAACTATTGTATGAGATGGTGACTAGCTGCTGCTGAGTAAATGTTTAGGTATTTCCCCTCCTCTCTCTCTGGCTCCTGGTGACAATTAGATGGTGACAAACACATTTCCACCTTTCAGTCATCATCATCACACTCTCTCTCTGCAGGTGCCACCCATCCTGCCCCAGTGCCTGCACTGAATTTCTGTCCTTACGGATAAAATTCGAGTTTCTGGTTATCTCTCTCAGGGCTTTATTTTGGGACATGTTCTACTTCATTTCCCAAGGATTGTATGGGGGGATGTGGCACCTTTTTGGAGATCAGAAAGAACATACCTCTCTCCCTGGAGGCTGTGTCTGGCTCCAGTCATTCTTTTACTCTCTGGGCTCATTGAGAGTGTGATAGCACTGATTGATTTTCCCCAGAGTTTAGTACAGAAGCCTCCTCTATTCAGTGTGATGTGATGAATTCATGTGATTGAGTTGGTGCATTCAGTGTAAGCCAGAAGGGTAAAACCAAGAACATGTGTGCAATGTTTGCTTCTAACAGCAATGCACTGTTGCTTTGGTGACAGTCTATTGAGTTCTGGGCCAGCTGCTGAATTTTGTAAATGCAGTGTACTAATATCATTTTGGTAGGCCAGGGAAACAGCAAAGTAGAAATAGCATTTCATACAAAGGTAGTGTGTTGTATTTGGGGTTGTTTTTTTGGATAAGGCTGGTACAGTTCAGGAAGGTTTTAAGTGTTACACAGCATTGTAGTTCTAATGATATGCCTTCATTTGCTATAAATCCTGGAACCAAGTGACTTAGATCCAGGTTTATATTTCTATCAAGGCATGTTGTCAGGATTTCAGAGGAAAGAGATGAAAACTCTAAACTACTGCTGATGCTTTTCAGAGATTCAACCTCTTTGGTCCCTAATGCAGAAGCAGGATTGTTCCAGCCATCTCTTTCTGTGAAATGACAACTCCCTGCTGGTGCCTTTCTGCTCTGCTTCACTGTCCTGCCCAGCCCAAGTGGGTGGGGAGATGTTGACACCTTCTTCACAATATTCTGATTTTTCTGTAAGGGAAGGCAGCATGTAGAGAATTAAAGAGAGATCAGTTTTTAAACACTGATTTAATGATACTGGTTGATAGTCTTATCACTGTCTCCCCCACAAAGGAAGTTTACTTGTTTGAAGGCTGCAGTGTGTGAAGTGTGAGGCATCCTTTTCCACCTACACCTCAGTGAGAAGGACAGGACCCTTGCACAGCCTCACAGCTCTCCCCACAATCAGCAGCTCTGCTTGCACCATCTCTGATGTGAAACTGGGGCAATGCAGCAGGTGAAATTCAGCTTCCTGGGAGTGTGCCAGGAGCTGCTGCACAGAGCAGGGGCCAACAGCTGGCTGAGAAAAGACACAGAGATAACTGCAGCACCTGAGCAGCCTGGGCTCTTCCAACAGCAGAGCAGCTCTTTTCCCCTGATTATTCTTATCACCTGCCTTTTCAGAGGGGTTGTGGCAGAAGCAGCACAGGGGCACAGCAAGGTTGAGAGGTCAGATCCTCCACTCCCCTTTCAGATGAGAACCTCACAAAAGTCACAGGTTCACAGATTCAGAGATCTGAGATTTTAGACACATTTCTGTGTATACACACACACACTTCAGAGTGAGAGGGGAACTGCAACTGAAGCTGATAAAACATCAAGCAAAGTAAGAAATCAGGCAGGAACTGTACTGTGGCAGTAGATGGAGTCCTGGGGCTCACCACAGGAACCTCCCTGGTGGGCAGCTCTGCTGTCAGACAGTATTGCCTCCTCCACGTTCAGTGTGCCGGGAGACAAAGCCTGAAAACTTGAAATAAAGAAGAGCCCATCAGTTTGAGCTGAGTTTTGAGAAAACCAAATTTGGCTGTCATCCACAGCCCTAAAAAAATGTGCTGTACAGTAGAGACTGATGTGTGCTAAGGGGGAAGGTCCAGTCTTTCTCTCTTGCTACCGTTTTTGTCAGAACATTGTCTTTTTATATATTTTTTTAAATGTGGAAATCAGAATTTTAAAGTGCTCTGAAGAAGGTTGCTTTTATTTCGTTTACTCTAAAGGAAAGCAGAAATGCTTAGATGTTGTTTGAATGAGTAATTTCAGGGCTCAGAATCAGGAGGCAACTCAGCCTGAGATCCCTTTGTGACATGTCTCCTGCAAGAGAAGTAAATATATGTACACAAATGACAGAAATTAGTTATCTCTGGGGGTGTTAGGAGGAGCACAGTGTATGGATTTAGGAAAATTTTTTACCTGATTATCCAGCATTGCTCAGACAGGTGAAGCAGTACGTCATATATTTTTAGTATCAATATATTTTATAAACTGCTGAACCACTTATATTGGTATAGAAAGAACCTCAGAAGAGAATTTAGGAACTAAAAAAAATATACTGCTGTGAAAGACTTAAAGAATTCAAATCTATTTAGCATCTCAGGAAGAGAAAATGATTTGATTGCAGAGCAAGTATTTTCATGTGGAGAAGACAGTGGATAGAAAAAGAACCTTTAGTCTCACTGAGACAAGCAGGGGAGAGTCGTGCCTGGAAGCTGATCTAGAGGAATTCAAATGACAACTTGTACAAATAGTTTTAAGTGTGATGATGATTATCCTTTGGTATATGAGGAAACAGCAGGGAAAACAGTAGATTGTCTATCTCTTGGTACCTGAAATGAAGACTGGTCCTTTAGGAAAAAGATGGTTATGCTTTATTGAGCTTAATAGAGGAGTAACTGGATGTAATAGCCTGTGGTATACTGGAGATTGAGTGTGATGATCTAATGGTTCTCCTGGCCTTAAACTTTATGAATCCCTTGAAAATCCATGCAGACAGAATCGCAAAATAGAAGGGTTTACTGTAGCTCCTGAATGCTGCAACTACTAAAATGTGCTCAGCTCTGTTCCCTGCACAGATGGAATAGCAAACTCCAAGTGAGACTGGATGGATAGCAGGAATATTCGCATCCCTAAATTCTCTGTGACACCCATCATGACTGACATAACATAAAAGACATTTCAGGAGCATGGGCCTGGAGGCTTATTTGTTAATGAAAAGGCTCATATGACATTGCTTTCCAAACAAATGTGGTCTGGTAACTAATTTTATGAGGTAAAGTGTACCATCACTCTGATGGCCCTTTTTGCCCCATACTTCTGCATTTATGCATATTTCTGGTCATCATCATGACATTTGTAGGCCTGGGGTTGAGCAGGGAGCTGATGCCAAGTCTATGGTGAATCCATTTCTAACCCTTCCACATCAGAGACTTCTGCAGTGTGACCCAGAGGGGGTCAATACTTGTTACCTGTTGCTGTAAAATAAAATGTGCTTTAATTCTTAGAATTGCTTTGTTAATTCAGCAGGTGTAAAGTATTCCATACATACATTGTATATGAGTGTGTACAAAAAAACCCACCTAGCTGGTTTTGCCTCTAAAAATTCACAACTATATTTATAATAATTCTGGGGAAGGAAACAGCAAGGCTCGGAGAGTAGGGGGATATCTCAGCCCTCAGAGTGATCCCAGAGATGGGCTAGAAGTTACAAGGCTTTACCCAGCCAAAATTTTAGGTATTCCACTCACCAGATAAAGGGGGTAGGGGGTAGTCCCTCTCATCCCTCATAGTTCATAGTTTCTTAAACTTTTTGACTCCTCTAGCATTTTAAGGGTCTGCTGAATTCCTTAAGTGCCAGCTCTTGAGCTGCACATTGATTTTCCTTAAGTGTCCTCAAATAAAACATATAAAGTAGGGCCGTGTCTGAAATTCATGTTCCTGCCAGACACCGTTCCTATGATATATTGCAACAATACATCAGAGAAAAGCAGCCCCGGTGATCTATTGCAGTAATACTGCACATTCCTGTAGAAGGAATGAACAGGAACTCCGAACTGAGAACTTGAACAGCTTTTTGAAGCTGTCTTCTGGCAAAGGTACTAACACCTATTGTGTTTGTCAAAAGATCAAATACTGAATGTAACTTTTTCTGTGCTACTGGTGCACTGATTGGTGATAAATGTGATTCTACTCTCTAACTGCAGGAATGAATTACAAATATTCAAGATTTCTTACAGAGTTCTGTAATTAAGGGCTAAATACACATTGATATTGAAAATATGCTTTGCATTTAGAGGGAAATAAATTTTTTAAACTCATTTTCTCTGATGTCATTTGAATCAGAAAAAGTAAGTGTTACCCATCAAGAGTGTAATGAAAACTGGGCCATTAACATCTGAAATTTATAGTGTAATGAGGAACAGCTTCTGTGCCTTATTCTATTTTTCTAGAGGAAAGGGACCTATTATTCACAGTTACTTTTATGGACTCAACAGTACCAGAAATATTTCTCCTTAGTAATGTTTTCACATGGATCTTTTTCACTGAGAAAAGGAGTGTGTCTTCCATTGAAATCACCTTTTCTCAATATTTTTATCCCTTTGATATCTTTTTCCACTGACCTGAAAAATCTTGAGCCTTGCCTTAGGGTCCTGCCAGTCTCCCTCCTGTGCTCACAGCCGATGAATTTCAGTAGGTGGTTCCTGCAGTGATCCCTTGTGTTGTTGCCATGGCTCCTTCACTTTGCACTCTCAGATGCTTGTAACTAACCAGTGGTATATTGAAATTTCACCACATTCACACAACCTGACACTTGTGTCTTCAATCTCTGCTCCTGCTTTATCAGAACATCAGGTGTTGCTGCTGTACTCTGAACTGTCTCACAGCAAAGAATTCTCATCATACCCCACCACACTGCAGTCAGTACTGATGGTTGTTCTGCCTGAGCATTTAGGCCAGCATGGTATCAGTTGTGGCTTGATACCAGAAGGATAAAAGCTCACTTTTAGCCTCTGCCTCCACTCATTAAATAACTGAATACAAAACTACATTTCCTTTTGAGGCATCTTTGATGTGGACAGCTTTTCTACAATTTGCTTTCCTTCTGGAGCTCAGCTCTGCTTCCTTCAGGCCAATGATGTGACTATGGGTGCCCCACATCCCAGGTACTTGCTCTGGCATACAGCTTCCAAAAGGGATCTCTTCTTAATTTTGGCAAGAAGTTGTGGGATGGAGCCAAGAAATTTTTTCCGGATACAAGTTCCATCAAAACTTGTTCGGTCTCTTATGGTTCTGGACTATTCAAACTGGCTTTTTTCAGAGAAAATGTGCTGCCAGTGACTTTTAAAGATATTTTAGTATCAATGCTTTGGATTATTTGACCTGCCAGCACAGCCATATTCCACTGAAAAAGTGTGACCAAGGGAGAACTCTAGGTCTGGTCTCTTCTGTGTCTCCACAGTCAACTTTTCTGGGTCCTAATGACATTTTTTGTTTCCTATCAGATTTCTTCATAACCTCCACCTCTCTTTCAAAGTAGAAAGTAGAAAAATAAAAAGAAGGAAAGCCTAGCTTTAAAAAGGAAATAACCTAGGAGGTTATAGTCTTTTTTTTTTTGTTGTTGTTTTCTTCATTTTATTTTTCCTGGACAGCCACCTTGCCTGGCTCTCTTCCAACCTCTCTATCCATGTTAGAAGAAATGTTGCAGTCCCTTAAGGTTCAGACCAATTATTTCTATTGAGAGAAGGATGTGTCCTTCTTTATGTAGCATGTGTAATACAGTAATGCAAACTGAATGTGCAAGGCAGCTGAAAAATAACTGAACAAAACTGCCACAACAATACAGATACCTGAGGGTGTGGAAATGACCTAAGATGCTCACTTACTCTTATAACTATGAATTTTAAAACTCATGACAGTTATTTTCTGTGAGACAGCCAATCTGCCATCTTGAGATTAACTTCAAGATTTTAATAAGCTTGCAGAGTGAGGTCAGGCAGGTGCCATAACCCCAACCACAGCACCTGCACGTTCAGGAAGAGTCAGTTTGTCTCCTCATGAGGACAAACTGGCTGGCATCATTCTTGGCTGGCATCCAAGAGAGGAAGATTTGACTTCTTCCAGTTGCCACCTGGTTTCCCACCCATTGGATTGTCTGATGAGTAGATGATGTTCTGATATTCTCTGATGAACCACAGCAGGTTCACCAAGGGAAAAATTACCCATGTGTTATCTGCACTGCTGTGGCCTCTGCTGGCTGAAATAGGCTGAGATGTATTTGCTTGCAGGAGTTGTCTGTTTTGATTTGCAGTGTGCCTGCTCTTGAAAACAAGAAAGTTTTAAATCCCATGTTCATTTTTGCATTACATGAGACCAGGTCTGCAGTCAGCAGCAGAGATCACTGGAGCCAGGCAAGCTCTCAGAACAAGCACGGTCACAGACCTGCCTGTGAGCAGACATGCAGCAAGAAATATCACAAAGAAGCCTCTGCCTTTAATCTGTTTTCCCCATCCCTTTTTCTGGCTGAATTCCTGGATGTGGCCCTGAGACTACCCTGCTGGGTCCAGTGAATTTGTATCAGTTTGGCTTACCCACACCTGGCTTCCTCTAAGCTACTTACTCACATGATTCTTGGTAAGAAGAGAGAGATTTTTTTGTGTAATTCATTCTTTAGTTGCTCCTCTCTCAGCTGAAGGTCTTACTTTGTAAGGGTAAAAAGGACAGAACTAAGCAAACACACATGCAGAAACTGTACCTATGTAAAATAGTAGATATTTCTTGCCTACAGCCTGCTCTGAGCAGGTTGTGTCCTTGTTGTGACCTTGCTGGAGCCACAGGTTGAGTGGAGAGTGCTGGGCACAGAGATCTGTGTGTGAGCAAAGGCAATCAGGGACAAAGCAAAGGGACAGAGCAATCAGTGTGTGAGCTCTTGCTCTGTGAGAGATGTCCTGGCTCACAGGCTGCCATACCACGGCTGAAAGTGCACAGCACTAAAGGGGCAACACCTGAACTTCTTTTGGAAGAGATTCAAAATGCATGGGGATCATTTGACTGCACCCTGAGCACTGATGGATCTCTACTGTCCTTAATACGGGGATTATATAATAAAAGGGATTTATATTTCCTCCCCATCTCTTGGAGCACATACTCACTTCCTTTTTGTACAGTAGTTTCCACTGATTAGTGATTTTTGCCTTTTCATTCATACCTATTTTATTGTTTCATTCATATTTATGTATGTATCTATACTGTTGGGAAGTATTTCAAAGTTATTATATTTGGAAGAATATCCCTATCAGAAAGATTTAAGGTTAGAATCTACAGGTACAATCTTCGTTAATTTTTGTTTTAAGCTCTAGGTAACAATGGAGCCTTATTATAATAGTAATTATGGGTGGTTATTACTCTTGATTAAAATTAAATTAAGCTGCAGTTGGCAACTAAAAAGATTAAATCATCACATAAAAACTGTCAGCCTTTCATTTTAAACATCTGTTGGTTAAGCATGAGAGTAGCACTGATGTGGAGTATTTGCCAGATACCTCATCACCAGCCACCTTTGCATCATCAGGTAATTGAGACAATATGGTCTGCAGTGAATCATATTTCAAATATGACTGCCTCTCACACACTACATAGAGCTTAGAAGCTTTCCTTCAGGTCAGATGTAAACAAATCCAGCATTTTGGGATTATTAAATTCTTCAGATCTGGCATTCTCTGGTAATAAGTTGAAAATATGTTTTTGTCATATCAGTATCCAATGTATTGATGGTTGGGATCTAAAGGATTTATCTGTCTGTTCTTTTCTTTTTCTGGTTCAAGTTTGCAATGTCTGTAAATCTCTACAATCCTGCTGACATCAGTAGCAGGCTGATTTTGCAGGCTGATTTTTTTCAAGGCTATTTAGGTGTTTCTACATTCCTGAGGACCTCAGACTAACACGAGCCACTGTCTGAACTCCTGCCTGTGCCTTCTCTTTACCAGAGAAGGGTTCAATTCTGGTGCCAGGCATAAAAGGGCTGTGTCAGCTTATCCAGATACCTGCCTGGAGGAATCTCTAGGCAAAGAGACCTCCTCAGTGCCATGTGCTGTAAGAAAATGCAGTTCTGAACCTGTCAGTGCACTTGGGGGAATCCAGTGTTGTAAGAAGGTAAATTTTAATTTTAAGGTATTGTAATATTTAGATGTTGACTTTGATCTCTTGAAGCTACTCCTGCATTCACTGAATGCAAAATTTAGAAAGTTTTTGATGTACGAAAGTGGAAATAAAATGTGTCCCAGTTTTAAGTGGCAATTTATTAGTAATTTAAACTGAGAATTGGTCCTCAGCCCTACTGCAAAATCTGTTATGAAAATGTGTTATGAAGACTAGAAATATTTTAGTTTTAGGGCAAAAATAGTGTTTCAGTTTAAACTGTGCATGTTTAAACTCAGGCTTGTCAATGGATAGAGGTGTGAGGGATCTCTGCAGCACAGTGCTCACCTCCCTGGGGATGTGTTGCTCCTACTGAATTCCTTCTACTGCTGCTCCCAACACCAGGTGCTTCTTAAAATGAATTATTTTCTGGGAAATACCTTGCCTGTCGTCACTGGGCTCATAACTTGTGCTAAACTGACAGCTCAGCTGAGGCTTCTGTGTGGTAAATAGATTAATATCAGGACAATGTCAGAAATCTCATGCATTTAGCTGGAAAACAGTACTGTAGCTTTGAGAAAGGAAAGAAAATTAACTAGCTTTTTGACAAAATAGTTTTTAAAACTCAATACAGGACCAGCTTATTTGCTAATTACCAACCTGCAACGAAAGCACAAAGGAAAATAATTAAAGGCACTGAGCATTCAGTAGAAATTACTGCACTTCAGCATTGAGCTCGAATGTCAGTGCTCAGTGAGAACTGGCTGCTCTCCTCAGTCAGCAAGAGGAGGTCAAGTGGAAATGGCACTTTTGGATGCTTTCTGAGAGTAGTTTGCCATTTTCTGTTGCTCCCAAAGTTTCACATTTTGGCTGCTATTCTTCATTTAAGAGATCAAATCTATAACACCATATTTTTTATTAAAATTTGGAGGAAAAAAATCCAGGGCAGCAAAAGGAATAATTTTATTTAACAATGTGATTTATGAAAATTTTGTAGGAAAATCCTGGCCCATCTACTGCAACTCTCTATTAGTGGAAATATCGTTATTAATATGTGGGAATCTGACACAGGATGTTTACTCACAGTAAAGAAATCTGTCAGCAAACAAATGTCCTTATTTTAGTGCTGACAGTCAAGTTAATGCCTTTTATTAATTCAGAAATGCTCAAATGGAATGTGTGATTATTTATTGATGTACAAGAGTGTCTATTCAAAATTCATGGAGTATTATTATTGTTATTGGTATTGTTATCCTCTTTTATTTGCTGACTGTTTTCAGTATGTCTGATGTTTAAAGACTTACAAATCTCTTCATTAAATGATTTGACCTCCCACCTCTCAGGGGAGACAAAGCCTCTGCTATTCCACGAGTGAGGTGACCCAGACATCCAGCTCAGCTAGAAAAACTCATCTCTGCCTATGGCTTGCACTCTTTCCATCAACAGAAATTCTTTAGGATGTTGGATTTTTCGGATTTTCTTCCATAATTTTGAGGAAAAATAGTTATAACTGATTTTTCTCTTCTCCTTCTTGAGCTGGAAAATAGCAGGACCAAAAAGTGGGAGGGTGTGGGTGAGATGCTTTTTACTCTGAAACTAAACTCACAGATGATGAGTACTGAGCCCTCCATCCTCTAACTGTTGTGGGGTAGTTGTTCTGTCTGATCTTGAGCTTCCCCTGCAACTTTCTGAGCTGCTCTCATGCTTGATTTTCTTCTCTTGCCTAGGATTCTTGGCCTAAGATTCACCCACATTGCTTTATTACACTTCATATTTTGGAAAAAAAAGCCCAAAACAAAACCCTCCCAATGGACCAGAACTCCAGTAGACTCCAGTAGCCTTTTTTCACCTTTTTTTTTGCCAATATCTGCCCTCTGGACTCGTTTGTGTCTCATTCCTCTTGGCTGTCTGCAGGTTGTGATGTGTAATTTTGCACAGGAGGGAAGGTCCACACAACCACATGAAACCTAAATGGCTTCATCTTAAGAACTCAGGATTGGGTAGTAAAGGTTATTTTGCAGCTGAAACTCTCATCTCTCAATTTTCAACCCAGGCAGACATTGCTTTATATTATTTATGTTCTATAGCACTTTTCAAAAGAGAAAATTAAAATCATTACTCTTTTCCCTTTAAATGAAAATGTAGGTTGAAGCACTGCCTTCTGCATTAACCCAAAGTGCACATGATTCCATCTGTATCATCAGATGGGGTTTTTTCCACTTCAGTTCAAAGGTTAATATTTGTCCTAATCTCTCTTCCAACTGGCCCTGTTAGGTAACCTGTTGCAGATCTTTGCACATAGGGGAAAAAATATCCCCAAAACAGAGCACAAGGGGTGCTTCCATGTCTACAAATTCTCTCCAGTGGAAAAGAATCTTTCTCCTATAAAAAGATGATGTAGAACAGTCTCTATGTTTAATCCTGGCTCTCAGTCCTTCCTGCCATACATGTTGTATGAATTTTGTTTCTGCTTCCCAAGGAAAGAGAGTGTCTTGCTCAAGACGTTTTGACACACTCCAGATCTCTCCTATCTGTCCTCATGGTGATATTAAATATACTCTACTTAAAAAAACTTACAGGCTTCAGCAGAGTAAGGCCAATGTGTCTATTAAATTGTTCTTTGCAATATGAGAGCTAAAGAAATGCAGTGAGTTACAATATGAAATTATGATTACTGCTGGAGCTAAGTGCACTTTCAAAGCAGAGGGAAAATGGCCAGAAGAGATAAAATCTCTTAAACTGTTTAAAATTAACATATTGTACTAAACCAAAATTAGGCATAATTGCAGCACTTAATATAACCTGTCAAGAGATGTTTTAATGAGCTCTGTTCACATATTGCTGCCAAAGAATTTTTTTTTCTGTTCTATTTCAAAATGTAATTTTAAGCCTTGAATTATTTCTTGAATACTAATAATTTCTTGAATACTAATAATATGAATAATGTGATGTTTGCAAGGACAATAGTCATCCTATTTTGGTCTAATATGGTTACTCTGCATTTTTTTCTTCATGAGGAAAGATTCCATACCAAAAAATAGTGTACAAATATTTGCAGAACAGAAAAAGTGTTTTCAGTTTTCTTTTGCGGTAAAAAACCCTAAATAATTAATCATACCTGAGGTGGCAAACCCAATAGATTTTGAAATACTAATTACTTAGTAGATTATTTTTTGACAGGGGAGTAAGCATATAAAGTTCTTTTAAGACTGGATAAAAGTGCTTGTACAAATAGTCTATAGATCTATTTTTATTATGCAAGCTTAATTAGTGCAAAAAGTAAGACAGCATCATAAATTACTTAAAATGTATATTTCAGTTAGTAAATAAAATTAATTTGGTTAACACAGATTTGGTTTTCTTATTTACTGTGTCTGAGTTATTTTTCCCTCAGTATTTGCAGTGAGCTCCCTGCTGGATCTACACATCCCACTGAACACCTTGTTCCTCTGCTGGTCTGTTCATTAGGGCTCCTGATCTGCTCTGTTTAATTCTATATTTCAGATGGACTTTTAAAATCATTTTACAGGGGATTCTTTAGTGCTGAGGAATTTTCACAGACAAATTTTATGGTCTATTTTCTCATCATGAGAATAACCTCAGATAATTTTTATTTTCAACAGCAACTTGCTGTTGGGGAAAACAGGAAAGAACCACAGCGAGGTGTTTGTGAGGATTAAATCCAATTTCCTCTGTTCCATTGGAAGTTGCATCTCTGTACCAATAAATATGCAATACAGTGGCAGGAAAACAGATGTTGTTGTGCAAATAGCAGTTCTCCTTAAAAAGGCATTATAGCAGAACTGTATGAGATTCAAACTGAGTGGACCAATGGTGGAATCCCTCCTGCAAACCCAGTCTATGAAACTGAGCAAGGTCAAACAGAAGAATCCATTTAGGATGTTATTTAATTAAAGTTTCATCACTGAGGTCCACAAGTTCCAGTGAATAATAAGGAAAGTTATGCACTCTCAGGAGTGCAGCGAACACCTTCAGCAGTCAACTTTACAATAGAAATAATCTCCACACAAATTACTTTCCAGATATCATTAGGAGAATATTGGGTAATGCATTTTTTATTCTGTGGGAGTCTGCATATCTCCAAGGACAGGAGCTCTTGCTAAACAGTGAAACAATCCAATATATCTGATAGTCAGGAGATTTTGTGCCATAGTTACCCAAGACTTCTCTCTTAAACCCAATCTAATGCACAAACACTTTGGTAAGTTTGTTTCTCAAATAGAGGTATTCCCAACAAACAATAGAGGTATTTCTGGGCTGCACTGTTTATATATTTATTACAAAGATAAAGTTGAGAAATTATTAAAGGACTTTATTTCCAGTTAGAAAGCCTCTAGCTAAGTCATCTGTCCTGTATTCTATCATAGGTGTATCAAAGGCTTTTCAGCATCAAAGAGTATGGCTGAAGTAATTTTTTTACCCTGTGTTCTTTGATGTGCTTTCCAGATTTTGATATTTTCTGTGGCTGACATTTTCCATCGAAAAACAACCTGACACTTTCCATCAAAAAAGACAGATGATGAATTTCCAAAGACCTTTAGCTTTCCTTACACCTTTGCAGATGGATACTCCTACAGAAATTTACTCAAAATACATTATGACCACAGTCAGAAATTTAATGTCATGGTTAGGCATCCTCTGCTCTTCAGCTGTTCAGATGCTTACAGTTACTATCTACACAGTTACATAAAAACAAGGAGAAAGTTTTGTGTTATTTGTTATAGATTTTAATATTTAAAAATGGAAGTTCACAACTTTTTATGGTAGTCTCCTAATTTTATTTTTCTGAAGTAGCAAAAAAATTTAGGGACTTCTGTCCATCAAGAACTTTAGATAATTTTTTCTATCAAGCTACAGTCAAACATGACAAAGGTTGGAATACTCAGTGATTAAATGAATCAGTGTTAACAGAAAAGAATAAAGACATATCAGACTTATTCCCAGTTCAGGGGGAAATGTCACCAGTTTTAGAATTAACATTTAGAAAGGTGGATCAGAATAAAATAGGGGAAAGTAATGGCACATTCAGCATTGCATTTAGACATCAGACTCCTTAATAACCCTGAGAAGGATTTAATAAAATAAACATTTAAAATAAGCTTCCAGAAAGTGAGAAGGTGCTAACTGGTGATGAGAAAAACGTTATTCTGCTGGTTTTATGTGCTTATAGAACTGACATGAGATCTGAAAAGATAAAAGGAGTGTTAGCAAGGAACAGAGCCGTGAACTTCAAAAACATTCTAAAATAATCAGTGTTTATTAGAATGTTTGGGAAGGGATCATGAGCTTAAGTTATCAAGAATGCAGGAGGAAAAAGCAGAAATGTCTGAAATTCATGCAAGAAAGCATTACTGAGTTTAAGGTTGTTGTGCTTGGTCTCTGCACTGGTTTGGTTGTGTAGAGGTTTCCCTTCCATCAGCTAACTGGAAGCATTGCCAGGCCAGGGAACGTGTGAGGCAGAGTCCAAGCTGTTTGCTGTCTGGGGAAAGAGAAAGCACAGAACAGAATCATGGAATCATTCAGGCTGGGAAAGACTTTTAAGGCCACTGAGTCCAACCATTAACTCAGCACTGCCAAGGCCACCACTAGGCCATGTCCCCAAGTGCCACATCTGCACAGCTTTTGAACATCTCCAGGGATGGTGACCCTGCCACATCCCTGGGCAGCCTCTTCCAGGGCTTGAGAACCCTTTTCAGCAGAGAAGTTTTTTCTAATATCCAGTCTAAACCTCCTCTGCTATAGTGGGGGCCATTTCCTCCTGTCCTACTGATTGTTGCTAGAGAGAAAAGGGTGACCCTTCACCTGGCTACAACCTCCTTTCAAGGGGTTGTGGGGCAGAGGTCTCTCCTGAGGCTCCTTTTCTCCAGGCTAAACACCCCCAGCTCCCTCAGCTACCCCCATCACACCCTTCTCCAGCTCCATTTCCTTCTCTGGTCACACCCCAGCACCTCAAAGTCTCTACTTGTCATGAGGGGCCCAAAATTGAACAGCGAACAGGATGATGTCCATTTCCACAATCTCGCTATACATTTTAGTCATTTAGAAAATAATCACAAAAAAAAAAAAAAAAAAAAAAAAAAGGAATTCATGTTTCATTTTTCAGCAGGATTCACTGTATGCTCTGTCCCATTCTCAAGTTTAAAATGACTTTTGGCTGTGTTGTTCCTTTCTGCTTGCCTTATTACCTAAATTACTGTCATTTGTCAGACTGCAAGTGTTTTTTTAGCTCTCTTAATGAATACAGACCCCACCCCCAAAGGACTGGCCAGGTTTTGTTTATCTGTAATGACTTTCAGGTTCCTTCTGCCAACCTTTTTTCTAATTGCATATATTTATCCTGAAAGCCTCACTATGACCTATGTTTTAACTATGTTTATAAAATGTGGATTAAATAGCAAATATCTCCAAAGCCAGTGTTTTTTAGGAAGATGTGAATATAAACACTTCCTAAACTTAGTAGCTGCTTCTGAATCAGTGACATATTGATACAGATGCATTATCCATATGTTTGCTATTCCCTGGATGCTGCAGTGGATAAGATTGCTTCCCTTAGTGATTTTTTATGTTTCAGAGTGCAAAAGTGCCCTGCAAACATCAGCTGACATTCTGGGCTAAGTACATAACAGATGTAGATTTCTTTCCTCCAAAACTTCTAATTAAAATCTTTCTAATATGTTTATTTACAACTTCCCTTGCTCCTGTATGATATCACAGCACCAAACACTGTCTCTCTAAATTTCATTACTCGATGTTGGCATTGTTAGGAACTGAAAATTCCTGTTAATATAGGTTGAAAGATTAGAACTTAATAAACTCTGAAGAGTATGGTTTAAAGAGGAGAAACAAATCACAGGGAAAGAGGATCTGAAGCATCCTGTTCCATGATTTTTATGTCTTTATCTGAAATATTCTTTCTTTTATATAGAGAAAAAGTGAAAGAAAAGGAAATATTATCAAGACAAAATTCAGGTTGCAGCTTATTTCTTGTACAGGGAAAAAAATGAAAAACTATTTATTTCAAAAGTAAAATAAATTTAAAATAACATGCACCTGTTAAAGTATACTTATTAAGTAAATGGACAATACCATTCTTTTCCATAAAACTGCTGAACTCAATGTATAGTTACTTTTCTGGGACAGGGACTACTCTGATCTGAGCCAGTTTTTTATCTCAGCTGATGTATTGCTGTTCCAAAGTTTGATCTCAATGAATAAAATATTTCTATTCTACCTTCTGGCATGCAGAGGTTTTTTTCCGCCCTACTTGAGTGAGACTGCAGCCCTAGCACAAAAACCTGTGGCCTTCAGAGGAGAGTAAGGACTGCTGCCACTTTTGTCCAGCAAAGACAGGATAGAAATCCTCCTCACAACTGCATGGATTCCTGAGAGAGAAAGGGAAACCTGGAAGGAGATATTTTGAAAAAAACATCTTTGCCTTGATTTAGATTCAGACTTGAATGCTTGTGTTGCATCAGTGTTTTTCCACATGAGAAATACAAACAGCATGGCATCGTTTGGGGTGCAGTGAGCTGCTTTCTTTCTAGATATACATGAAGATGGCTGGTAAAAAGTAAAAATGGTCACTTTATCCAAACATAGATGACTCTCCTACCAAAACACAAGGAATATTGATGGTAGAACTGCTGTTTATGCCCTCCCCAGAGGCATTTTTTGTTGAAAAGCGATTAGTAAATGCAGTCTTGTGCTGCTTGATGTTCATTTTGTGATAAAGCTGCTGATAAAGATTAGATACCAGCATATCATGCTTCAGTCAAAATAAAAAGATTCTTAATTTGAACATCAGGCTGTCCCTACTGACCTTTCAGCCAGGAATCTGCAATATTTTGTAGCTCTTAAGCTGAATATTATAAAAAACCCCACTGCTGATAGGAAAATGCTTTTCTACCTCCTGATGCCCTCAAGATATATTTCAAGTCTTCTTTGTAATCTTTGATTTTCTAAAAATCTTGCTGAAGAAGGAATCTATGAGGGGCAGTGTGGTAGGGGGAAAGGGCAAACAACTACTCAATACTTTTAAACATAAAAAGGATCCTTCTCTCAGGTTTTCCAAGATATTTTGCATTGGCCTTGTAGAAGTTAATGAAAGCATCTCCAGTACACAGAACAGGATCAGAGTTCACTTCTGTGCTGAGTGCTTTTGAAACTCCTTTCCCATTTCTACTTAGCAGTGACCTTAATTTTCCTTTCCCTGAGTGAGGAAACAGCTTTAAAGATACTTGTTAGAAACAGAACACAAACCTAGCAGGCTATTTGCCCACTTGCAGTAGGAAAGTGCAGAAAGAGGCAGCCAGACCACCTGCCATTGCTTAAATCACTGTGACTATTAGGTTAATTTTAATTCACTTAAGTTCAGTCCATGTCTGTCTTTCTTTTTCCACCCAGATAAGCAGAGGAAACAGGTGGAGGCTTTTATTACTGTAATTAGATGTATCTTAGCAGTGTGTGAGGCAGAGCTGACTGTGGAGGAGGAGAACATTTCATGCTGGGGTAGGTGAGTACAAATTTACTGTCCTTGCATAATGTGGTGATTTTAATGGTTTCTACACTGATCAGACCCTGAAATATACAGAAAATGGGGTAGATTTTTGTTGTGAATGATAAAAAAGCAGGCTCTGTAGTAGTAAGTCCTCACACTAGCTTATGAAAGACAACTTTTTTTCCCTCTCACTAACCATTGTAAAGCTTCAAAGCTGCCCTGGAACCCTCATCACTTTGAAGTCCAGCAGCATTTTGGCACAGTCTCCAATGTTATGGGTTCCCCTTTTGGGCATCCCCTGCAGAGGTGCCAGAAAACTCCTCCATTTCATTTGCCTTCTAGGAGCCTCACTGAAGCCAACACCAAAATCTAATCAGTGTGTCTGTTGTTTTAGTACATTAAATTACAGAGGTTAAAAAGAATAGAGTGCAACACATTTTTAAAGGCATTAATTTTCCTTGACTTCACACTGCTGTCACTCTGCTGTTATGGAGTCCCTGTCTGTACAGTATTTTATCTCTTCTATCACTGTTTTCAATGCTTGATAAATTATACAGAATATTAATAATTTTCTTAGGATTTTTAAATTGAGAAAGATCATTTTTAGAGGAATTTTTAAGAATATGATGGATACCTTTAGTAATTTTATTTTTAATGCTGGGTTTCCTGTGTTTGGTCACCCTTCTGGTTTTGTCTGTTTCCCAACAATAGAGAGAAGATTGCATTTTTAAATCCTATTGCGCTTACAGTTATTAAAAAGAAATGTTTAAAAGTCACAGACATTTTTTCAGTAGCATTAACAAGTGTTTGTCAAATTAATATTTAGAGGCAATAAAGTTTATGCTACTTTACACAAATAAAAGATATGTGAACTCAAGTTCCTGGTAGTAATATCAAATATGATACTAGAAAGAGTATGGAACTGAAAACTGAAGAGCTTAGTGTTTGTTTGTTGAATAATGGGTTGATTTAAAGACTCATTTCCCCTGATATTTAAGTACCTTTAATGCTCTGAAATTCTCATTGAGAAGGATGGCTGTTGTAACAAAGAAAAACAGAGAACAATAACCAGACTGCTACAGATCCTTTGAACAAAACTAAAAAATCTCTTCCTTTCTCACTGCCTATAGAAAATTAACTTCTAAAAATAGTTTCATTAGTCCCTTTATCATATCAGGGAACCTTTGCTCAGAAAAACTGACCTATGGACAAGAAATAATTGCTGTTAAAAAAAGCAAACAGTATTTTATCTGACAGATAGAATCATAGACAATATCTTTGTATTATCTAAATATGAATCAGTAAAACATTTGGCATTTCATAGCTTTAAAATCAGGGTAAATGTTTTCAGTAGAAATCAGTCTTTTCTTAGAATATGAAGTTATAAACTTCATCCTGCCTTCCCAGCAATCATGCTGATGTCAACTCTGAAATAGCACAGGGGAACCCAAATTCTCTTTCTCCTCAGTAACAGGGCCCTGGCCAGGAGGAGCACAGGGAGTGAGAGATCTTTGATTTTGGAGACTTGGGATGTGATCCCTTCTTTCCCAGAGGTTTATTTCAGTTAAAGGAACTGCATTGGTAAGATGTTTGAAAAGCCATTAAGTCTAAACCCTAAGCACATGAGGCAAAGGAAACATGGTGTTCTTGGTTTAGAATCCCTCAGTTGTTTCCCACATGTTTTCCTCGGGCCTTGTAGTTGTTTTTAGTTTTCTATAATTATAGTTTAATTTTACATTTGTAGTTTTCTATGTTCCTACAATTAGTCTTAATAATTTAATCTGTGAACTCTGTGGCTTTTACCCACCCTTTACTTCTTGCCTTTCCAGTCTATGGTATAAAATTCATAAACTTGTTAAATTAAAAGCAGATTCATATGTTTTGCACTTGAGCTGAAGACTTTAAGTACAACAATTCAATTAATATGAAGCATGTTCAAGACTTTATTTTACCTTAATGAGTGCCATGTTCCTCCCTCTCTCCCTTGCTCTCTCTCAGCCAAGTGAAACAAGAATGTTGTTTTCTTCTTTTCAATTTAAATATGTGAAGCTATTATTTCTGCTCACACATGAATATTATATCACAAACACCCCTCTAGTGTACTTTTTATTTAAGAGGAAAGAAAATAATGTAAGACTCATAAATATAACTCTATTTCAAGATTTTTCTTGAGGTTTTGCTGGCAGTGGATTAATGCTCTGCCTACCCTATACTCTTTCCTCACTCCTCTAATTTTAAAATAAGTTAGCCAAGACTCCATTATTTTTCATTCACATAACTAATTTTATACAGTTTTCACAGACTTTGTGTGTAACACCCATTGGCTGCTCCTTTTCTTACTACTCCATTTATTGGTCAGAAGGAGATTGGTCTGTACATACTAAGGTTTAGGCTGTTCACATTTTTTTGGTGGGTTCTCATGGAACAGATCTAATGTTTATGCAAGTGCACTTGTCTTTTTTCTCTGAGAATAGATTGTTGGGATAACAAACTTTTCTTACTCTAGATTGTTTTGTATGAGAACTTGCAAGTTATCTGCACTTAGCTAAAGTAGCAGGGCTTAAGCCATATTTTATAAGACCTTCCTTTTATAACATCCTTTATTTGTCTGCAACACTCTAAGACCTGATCTTAATCCCAATTTTGACAACAAGCAAAACAAAACAAAAAAAAAAAAGTGTGAATGGTTCCAGATGAGTTCCCACATTTGAAACCTTCATAAAACTGCCAATCAATTAAAATAGCCAAAGCTTCATCTCTCTGCAGCTCTGAGCTGCTTTGTGCTGGGAAATGGGAAATCAGCTTGGGTTTCCTCTGGCATTTTCCTCATTCAATTCACTTCTTTTCTAAGAGACTCCTACAGGGCTTTAACCAGAGCAATTCCCCTGTTCATGTGAATGTTAAATCTGCTTGATCAGTGTTGAAGCAGGCATATCCAGAACCTAGAAAGAGACATTTCGAGAGAGCTTTTGAGAAACAAAAAAATTAATAAAAAGCTTTTCTTCTGTTTCTTCCACTTTATTGTTCTGACTGCTGACTTAAGCAGGCAGGCAGAAGAGGTCCTGCCCACCTGAAGGGCTTTTCAGGACGTGTCACTATGTCCTGGGGAGAGCAGAGTGCCTGAATGCACCTTACCCTCCCTATGATAGGGATACAACTCCTGGGCTGTGGTGCTTATGATTGCAGTGATAAATTATCCATTTTTATAACCAAGTTGTTTTATGAATATTTCATTTTATGCAAAGCACTTGTCCTGCTGAAAGCAAGAGTAACTGTTCCATATTTTTTAGCTTTGGTTGCTAAAATATGGGTTCACTTGTTTCAAATACTTGACACAGAGATGCTAATTTATGCCAGTCTTTTAGCTGTGGGATTGATCTGCAAACTTATTTCTTTAGAAAATTTTACCGTGCCTTTAGATGTCAGAAATGTTTTCCATGCTTCCCTTCCACATAATTCTGCATTTTAATGAGTCACTTCAGCAATTATTATGGGGTTTCTATATACTGTTATATATAAAGAAGTTAGAAATGATAAAAGATGAGGAGTGTTAGAAGTACTCTGTATGGTTCTTTTTTGAATCAAATTGGCTAAAATATATTTGTCCTAATTTTGTCTCTTTTTATGTTTATTTTAAAAGCGTTTGTGTGTTTCTGTGATACACTCACATTAATTAAAAGAATTAATTAATGGATTAATGCAGAAAGGTAAAAGAAATCAAAACCAATTTAAAAACTAATAGTTATCACAAAGTATCATTGAAATCTGTCATGAGGTGTTGGTGAGTAATCTACTTTGATAGCCAAATTGAATATGGATTATCAATTATGTAAGAGAGACTCATGCAGGGCTTCCACCAAGTCCATCTTTGGAAGAAATTAGTTGGTGCTGAATCCTAAAAACAAATTTGGTCTCATATGCCACAGTGGTTCTTGCTTGTATGGGATATAATATTAAAGAATGGAAATTTGTCTGTAATTTCCCAGTTTCACTGAGATATTAATCCATGTATCAGGCTTCCAAGAGCCTTATTCCCATTAGTGAGAATCCTTGGCAGATTAAAGGTGTTGTTTCATAAAATCAGGAGCCCAGCCTGGTTCCCAGTTATGTGTCAAGATCTTTCAAACATCAGTCATCAGCTCTGTGGCTTGTGCTCCCCTGTGTCTGCAGAGCCCCCCAGTCTGAGGGTGTCCAAAGGGAAAAGCCAACTCTTCTTCATGGTTCATTTGGAATCACTTCCATTTCAGATTGTCCTTGCTCTTCCATTCTCTAACTGAAGGATACATGCAGATATCCAAGGGCAAGAGAGACAGGAAGAATAAATAAAGGACAGGTACTGAGTTGACCCTTGAAGGCACCAGAGGGCTTTTCCATAGATGTGCATTTAATAAAAATAGAGTTCCTCACATCCCATCCACATTTTGTGATCGAAATCTGGAGTTTGGATTGTCCATACATATTAAAAATGTGCCTTACAAATTCCCTTATTTTATGGAGAGAGAGAATCCTATTACAAAGCTCTACTTTACGCTGGAAATTCCTGTGTCACCTCTCAGAATGACATTTTTCAGAGTTTAACACATCATAGTTTGATGACACTCTGTTTCCTTTATGTACCATGAATAATTTCAGAGAAAATATGCTCCAAAGTCAGATGAGACCTTGAAGATAAAAACCTTGAAAGACTTCTCTGAACTCTGCCAATCTGAACAGGTACTGATAGGAACAGGTAAAATGTTTATGAGGGAGTCACATTTTCAGTGCAGATTTTAAGTCTGGTACTGAATAAATCATTGCAGTTATTTTTTTTAATAGTACAAAGAGCAGAGTTCTTCATTCCACCCAAACCCAAGTTGTCTCTTGTGGAAGTTACAAACCAGATAAAAAGCTAAAACCACATTAAATAAATGGTGAAAATGTGATGTGCTGAGGATGGTCAGTGCTCCATGTTAAGGGACTTATTTGGAGGTTGGAGGTTGTTTGGGGATGAATTTATTCCCGACTCCATATTAACAGAAATAAACCCTGTTTCTTTTTCTTTGGGATTCAAAGCTTTTCGGTTGTTTTACCAGTGTCAGTTCCTGATTCACATTCACTAAGGGAAAGAGAAGAAAGATGAGGGTACACTGAGAGTAAAGCACATGACTTCTATTCTTGTCAAGTGCTGACAGTGGGGGTCCTTTTTAATTTATTTGTTTAACAGTTCTATCTGCATAAATCAGCTAGGATGTCTGAAGTGATGCACCTTTTTTCCTCTTATATCAGCCTTTAAATTCTCTCCTTGCACTGTCAATGCTTAAAATGTAATTTAGGTTAATTATTGAAGGGAAAAGAGGGATTCAAACCCTTTTATTAAGTATGTTTTGTGATTTCTGCTACATTTACCAGAGACAGTCCTATAAACATTCCCATTCTGGCAGCAAACAAGTCCTTTAAAGTTGTCTTCTGCTGGAAGTATTTCTGTTGAATCCTGAATAGGATCAATAAATGTATTTTTAATGCACAGGAGGTAACTTTTTATTTAAGCAGCAGATTCTTAAAATATTTAACATCCATTCCATTCTCTGGTGAAATGTTCTTCTCTTTCTTAGCAGTACATTTTGACCTTGGCATTATTGCAGACAGTATTTCTGTTTTGTCTCATGGCAAGAACACTCTAAAAAGAGATGGCTGCTTATTAAACCTATCAGTTGTGGAAGCATAAAAACATAATGCTAATATACAGCTGGTTCTGCAGGTCACATTTTTTATGAGGAAGACCTTAGAGAACAGCTAATATCAACAATACTGCTTTGAATTGCATCAGCTGAGCGTCTGACCCATCCTCTTAAATGAAATTGCACAGCACTTGTAAAATGCCTCTTTCTGAAGATTTCCCTGAAGGCTACCAGTGAACACCACATGGGTGGGCTGCTTAAGCTCTTGTTCTGCAAACTCACTTTGCTAATAATCCCATTGAAGCAGATTATTTTTGTTATGCAGTTTAAGCCTGGATGTCTGATCACACAAATGAAGCAGCCAGGATTGTGCTCTTCAGCCTGAAAAATGAAGAATTATCACAGTATAAAGTCCATAATAAAAGCTCCTCTAATCCTTCCTGCGCCCTTCCAGTGAAGGTTTTATTTAGCAGGTTGTGATGGATTTTACACTGTTCAGCATCTGGCTCTTTGCTGATGAACAGAAAGAATCTGATTTCATTTTTGGTTAGAGATGTATGTAAGGAACACTGCTGTTCCCTCCATTCCTTTCCTGCCAACTACTAGCTCATACAATCAGTTGAGAGAAAACTGTGGGTTGTTTGTTTGTTTTTTAAGACATTTATAAAGAATAAGTAGGGGAGGAAGCAAATTTACTACTCTTAAATTCATCAAAATGTTTGCTAATTTCCAATCTTCAAAGATGATCAGCAGAAGCTTGTAGCCAGAGGGTCTGATGAATTTCAGAAACTGCTTCTTCCTCATGAAAAAGTCTGCAAAAGTTTGGGAAAAAAGTCTGAACTCTGAAGATTTCTACAGTATACAGCCTGACCTTCAAAAAATTGTGTTATGGCAAAAATTATACTTCCAAAATTGACTTGTTAGGAGTTTCTCTGCAAAAAGCTATGATGGACTTCTTCCTAGTGTCATAACAAATGGAACTAACAAGACACCACAATTCTCCTGGGACTTGACCCAAGACCTGCCTAATTGAATTTTTCAGAGACTCCAGGAGGAAGCACTGAATTGCCTAAACTCCCTGTGTAGACTGGTCAAAGGACTTCCCTCTTTTAACTCTCTCCTGGAGCCAGTGAGGTGCATTTGTAGTAAGAAAACAGCTTTTGTAGAGAAGCTGCAGCTGTTCCTCTCTTTGCTTTTTCTCTGTGTTGTTTTAGTTTTCAGCTTCAGTATTCGTGGCAGATGTGGATTAGGTGATATTGCACTGCTGCTTAGCACCTATCCAAAGCCCAAAGCTGAACCATCTACAGCAATCAACGTGAACTTGAGTGAATTCCTTATTTATTCCTGGTGTAATGGGAAAAATTAGCTACAGTGGGACCTCTATACCACTGGTGTCATCCTGCAGGGGCCTTTGGACCTCAGAATTACAGTGATTTTTACACCTCTTTGGTCTGTCTTAGATAAGTATAATAGCAGAGTTCCAATATTTCAAGTGTCACTTGAGAAAACACCTTGAGAGGGTTTCCCCTTCTTTTTATTGTTATTGTTGTTTGCCATTCTTAAAGCTTAAGCAAAGCAATCTTAAATCTCTTTCATGCTCTGATATTTCTGTAAAGTAATCTGGATTTTTTTTAGCACTACAATAAGCTGTACATCACTTTTCCTGATGATAAGGATGACTATGACAGTGTGTTGTGGTAAAAAAGAAATTACACATGTCACAGCTGGATTTACAGTGAGATGGATATTGTACTTCAGTCTGTTTGAGTGGGCACTAAGTTATGAGCCTGAAGGTCAATTGATCCCAGAAAAGGATTGTAAATTCTGAATGCTGGAATGATCTCTGGCAGTCTCAGATCCCTGCTGTACATCCTGTGGTGTGAGGTGTCACAGGTGCTCTGAAATAAATTTAAGAAGTGTTCCTGGGCCTCTCTTGCTGTGTCATGTATCCACCAGCCACAATGCTGCCCTGTCTGACAGTGTTTTATTGCTAGAATCAGGGAAGAAGAGAAGTCCTTCATCCCCTCCATAATGGATATATTTGGTGTAGTGTATTCCTTTTAGTCTGTGACAGATCCGGACCAAGGAACTGTGCTGAGCAATTTTATTTAATTTTAATTCATTTGAATTTCATTTAATCTGAACAATGAGGTGCCTGAATGTGTACCAGGAAATCTCCCCTGCCTCTTGGTTCTTGACCTGTTTCAAAAAAAGCATACTGCTTGTGAGAAGATGGTGAGTTCCTTTCCAGCAGCTTTAGCTGTAGTCTCAGACATCCCTCTCTTCCATGGGAGAAATGGATCCCTTGGCCCCCTTGTTCCTGGTATTATGGGATTTGCCAATTTCAAGTTATTTAGGAGATGGAAAGAAGGGTAAAGTTAATATATTCCTTAGTTAAATCTTAGCTCCACACACCCAAAAATTTTCCAGAGCCTTTTCCAGGCTAACTCAAGATGTAGGATCACTATTCTGCTGTATCCAGCTTTTCTTTAACAGCCATTATTTCCCTATGCTTTCTTTCTTAGGAAATTCAAACAACCTCAGAGTTTCAGCAATTAGTATAACTAAGTGCCTAAAATTAGCTATATCCAATTATGTGGGTTTTTTTGGCTCACACTCTGATTTTTCCAAAGTTGTTATAGAAAGTATAGGAGAAGGAAAATGGAAAAAATTGCATATTGAAAGGAGTTTTTCACTGTTCATCAAAGAAGGAACTCCAGAGATTGTGTCTACTTGTCTTTCCAGAGAACCTGGGTTTGCCTCAAAGTTCTCTGGTAATTAATAGCAATGTTCTTGGTCTTCAAAGTATTTTCATATGCAAATACAGGCAGGATGAAACTTTTGTGGACAGCCTTCAAGACAGAAAATACATATTTTTTATTTTATTATTCAGTGGCATATATAATAGAGTCAGAAACAAGGCAGTTCTTTTGTTTGATGCTTCTTTCCCTATTTCTAAAACTATTTCTTAAAAAAACCCCCAAACTATTTCTTAAAAATAAATTTTTCCCACATTAAAACCCAAAATCTCTGTAGTTGGAATCCCTAGATTCCTTTCAGCTGACTTGAACTATTTAATCAGACAAAGTTATTCCTATTTAGGAAATTTTAAAGCAAATTACTACAATTCAATTTAAACAAATTTCAAACTGAAATCATCTCTTTTCAAGCCATGTATTGAAGCAGGTTCTCTAAATGGAATATATCCTTCTAAAATGTCTGGAATATCTGATTCAGACACTAACAGATCTGACTTGAATTCATAAAAAATTTCAGTGAAGAGTTTTCAAAGGAGTAAATTATTTTTTTTTTGCTGAAATGTTCTTACAGTTTTCTTGACCTGCTTAAATTGCCAAGGCCTGTAGTGTGAGAGGTGCCTGTGCTGAGTGGAGGCAGTGAATCTTGGCTGGTTCCTGAAGGAGTAACGTGATGCAAATAACAATGGGTGTAGCTGCTTCAGTTTCATCACAGAATTCCTGTCCAGGGTGTTGCATTCCAAGGAGTGCTGCCCCTTCTGTGCCTGCAGCTCCTCACTGGCACAGGGAGCTGGAGTGGCTGTCCCACTGTAATTTGAGATATCATGAATTATGCAACCAAGTTTGGAAGACCAGTTCCTGGAGGGATGCTCTGGATGTACCTGCTCCTCTGCCTGCAGCACCAGCAATTGCCACAGTTGCTCTCTCCTTAAAGGGTAAAAGAAATCAGTGCCATAATGAGCCTTTCTGCAGACTGACACCTCTGACAGAGCCATGCCTCTCTGCTCCTGATTTACTGCTCATTACTGTGCCTCATTTGAAGGACAGGTGTGCTGCTTAATTACTGGAAATGGCACAAGTGTGGTCAGTGTTGCTGTTTGTAATTAGTGCCAGTCTGAGACAGGGCTGCCTCCCCAGGCACGGCTCTGTCAACTGTGCCATGATGAAAAATTCACATTTTTGCTTTCTTTTTCAAACTGTACAAGATATTTTAAAAGAATCTAATTCTGCATTTCATGGTGTTGCTGAGTGCTTTGTAATTAAATTTATTTGTCTTTAAAGTCCGATTATCTAACTTAAATACAATTTGATAATGCCTCAGACCTTCAAAATGTCTTTTCCCTCTTTCCAGGCTCTCTCAGTAGATAGATGCTAAAGATTTCTTTTATGTAGTTTTGCTAGGTGATACAGGGCAGAAATTGTACACACATCAGCTCTGTTCTGAAGAGTCTCTTAAAGGTTTCCAGGTACTAATGAGCTGAGCTTCTGAGGCAATGAGGAATTATCCTTGTAATCTTACAAGAGCCCTTAGCCTACTCTCTCAGCATTTATCTGTGCTGCTGTTGTTCAATATTTATGCCAAAGCCTGGTGTACATTGATTGTGTCTGGATCTGCCTCAAAGCTTCAGCAGATTTAGTCCTGACACCCACCAGTGCTGGGGGTAATGGAACCAAAACACAAGGACTCAGATTGGTTTTACTTTTATTACAGAAGGTGCACCCTCACGCTCACAGGCTGCATCCACCAGGTGGCTGTACAGGTGTCCTGCTTCCCAGCATCCCTGTGCACACACAAACCATTTCTGCATCCCTGGACATGCTCAAAGCCAGGTTGGATGGAGTTTTGAGCAACCTGGTCTAGTGCAAGTTGTCCCTGCCTGCTGTTATCCCTTTTTCTGACCCAGAGATGGGGCTCCTGAGAGGCATTTTAAAGACTTTTTTATTCCATTTTTCAGTCTCATCAGAAGGGTGAGATGGTGCAGATGTTACAATTTATGCCATCAAAATCAGAAGCCAAACTATTTCCTAATAACAATACATTATAAGTGTTGTTTTGCCCTATCAGCTTTTGCCACACAATGCTGCTAATGCCTTAAAGCCAATCATCTAAAATTACCCCTCGTGGGTCCTACTACAACACATCTTTCATAGTTCTATTTCTCCAAAGTATCTAGTCTATTTGCAAGGCCATCCTTTGAAACTTGTTTCTTGTTCCATTTCTCTCTCAACAATTGTTCTATTTCATGACCTTTCTAAGTCAGCACATTTTATCTGAGAGTTTGCATACAGATACTCGAGACTATGTGAGCTTCTGCCAGGCTTTGAGAATTCTCTATGAATCCGTTTCCCACATCTGCCCATGGAAGGGGCTTGGAACAAGGTGACCTTTAGGTTCTTTCCAACCCAAACCCTTCTGATTCCTTGTCCTTTTCAGATATGTCATACTCATGTGCATGGGCACAGCATAAAAACTTAAGAGATTTGGTAAGTCTAAGTTTTAATAACTGATTCAATAAGTTTTAAAAAATAAATTCATGCAATATTTAGAAAGCCAAACCGTTACCAACAAGACAAAGAAGCTGTAGTGCTTTGTGTTTCCTGCACTGTGTCTGAGTTCAAAAGAGTTTCCCAGAGCCAGATTCAAAGGAAAATTATTCTGTGGGCATATGCAATTTTGTTTCTCCTAAAGATAAATAAATGTAAATCTCTGTCTATCAAAAGAAACCCCATGCTGAAAGAAGGGAGAAGAAAACCAGCATTTAAAAGTTAAGGTGTTTTTTTGTTAAATGCTGTATTCCATAGCTGCTTTCTCACTGGGCAGTGCCAGCAGATGTCAGTGCCAGCCCCACTGGTGTCCATTGTGCTCAGTCTACATTGAGGAAATTGCTTTCTCTTACAAATGAAACTCTCTGTCAAGTTGATGTTAAGTTAAACAATGGATGCAGGTGAAGCTTTTGAGTCACCACTTTAAATTCTGCCTCAATGCCAAGAATACTCTCATGTGTTTGAAAGAGACACTCCAAAAATAAGTATAATCACCTTAAACACACAGGGAACATCTTTCCAGGCAGCATTCTTAAGAATCATGGCAGGAAACTTCTCTTACTTCAATGAATCATAAAGACATCTGCCAGAAATGTGAATGTGCTTCTCTGGGGAAAGTGCCTTTTAGCCCATGCTGTGGGTGAAACTGATTAAGATTCAAAATCTTTGTTTTGGTGTCCAGCCTTGAGATCTCAAATTCAAGCTCAAATTTCATGAGTTCTCTCTGAAATGGGGACAATATTTCAGGCTTGAATAATTGCACATTGTGAGCATATGTTGTACATGATTGTGGTCGAAGTTTGGATTTTATAGTTTTGGAGGTCTTTTTCAACCTTAATGATTCTGTGATTCTATATTACTCATCTTACACATGTGAAAATATGATTTGGATATTGGTCCTAATTGTGGAAGGCTTAAAATTTGAATAGTCTGCTTTAAAAAGTCATGCCAGGATTAGTTAATCTTCTATATTGTTTTTGACATCAATCTATTAATATGACTAGCTACTGCACACTGCTGCTGTGAAGTAAATAAACCTTTGAGCAGAAATCTGCTCTGCCCCTGCAACACCATTGATTATTTCTTATTTATGTTCCTGCCAGCTGCTTTCTGTTATTCTGAGCCTTATCTGATCAGGGCTGCAAGAATGTGCATTTAGTGTTGTCCTTATCCTGGTCTGTCTTCTTTCCAAATCCTTTCCTATCAGAGATATCTGTTTTGCTGGATGTTATTCCTGCTGCCAAGATTTGTTCCCATGCCCGATGCAGCTGGATTTCTATAGATTCTACTCAGTTCATGTTTTCTTCTGGGTGTGGAAGCTTCCCACTGGTTAAAATTAATTTTATTTTTATTTGGATCATTAAACTGTCATTGCAGTTAGCCTTTTTGCCCTATTTTTATTGCATGTGCTCATAAATCACACAGATTATAACAGTCTTGAAATCTTGCAGTGTCTCCTATTTCCCTTTGTTGAATGAAACAGAATATTTTCAAATGTTGAGTTTTACCTGAATTCACATCCCACACTGTTCAGTTTTCCTCTGAGCCCTTCCACTGTTTACCAGTGCCTTACAGAGATTTCTTTCCATGTCCAAACCAAGGGACCTGCAAAAGGTAGAGAGGGTCTCCAGCACTCCCTCAGTTGTGTAGGTGTTAAAAATCTGCCTTCAAGGGAGCTTTGGCTGTTCTGCAACAAACTTGTTTTAGCAAAATCAACTGTTACCAAAATAGCTTCCAGGCAGAGAAATGGGGCCAGTTCTTCATAAATCTTTATTGCTTGTTTCTTGGTGTTTGTCTGAGTTGTGCCAAATAATAACTGGTGACCTGACATCTGAGGTCTGGGGTGCTCCAGTAGAAAATCCAATATATTCTCATCATTGTTAGCATATTTTCTCTGACTATCAAGTTATGATTGATTTCTACATATGAACACAGTCTCAACATCTTCAGCATGCCATTAAAGGACTTTATAGATTTAAGAACTTATGTTGTAATAGAAATGCTAAAAATAAGTTCCCAAACTTAGATAGTTTAAACTGTTTGGAATTCCTGGAAAGGGTGTGATCAAAACTGTGGAAACTGGGCTGGTAAAGGAAAACTACTTGCATTGGGTTGCTTGTGACTAGAGGCTCATTTTGGATTCATCCCTCCAGCTTTGATTTACACACAAGATTTTCCTACCTTGGCTGTTGTGGCTTTCACTTCTTCCACAGTCCAAGGCATCTGAGATGCTCAGAGAGGAGCCACTGCAATTAACTGTGCTGTAAATGAAGGCAAAATGATAATTATGATGGTAATGATAAAGATTTGTCTTTACAAAAAGCCCCAAAGCTTCGCAGGATAGTCTTCAGCTTCAGTGGAGAGTGAATTTGGACTCACTAAATATCAGCAGGGGGCTTTGCCCTGTAAATTTGATCTAGTGACCAAGGAGTGACTTCGCTTGTTGATACACTCATTTTCACAATAAATAAACTGTTGAACAGAGTGGGAATAAATGCAACAGAGCAGAGAAGTGGAAGAAATACCCATTGGTCCTCTTGTGCTGTGCTGCACCATACCTATAGCTCTGTGTTAGTCAAGCTGCCACCACAGCAGAGAGAAATGGTTTTAACAGCTGTCAGTGCATCAAAATGAATCCTCTGAATTTCAGTGTTCCATTTCCATCTCTAGAATTCAGAAACTTGGGGGTTGCACAAGATCTTACTTGGTTTGTAATGGTTTGAGGACAGTGCAATGGTAAATATTCCATGTGAATGGAATAACCTTGCTTCAAAACTAATGTACTGATAGCTTGGGTTTCTTTTATTATTCAGTATTGCAAGGCTGTTCAAATTATTCAGTATTGCAAGGCTGTTCAAAAGAACCAAAACCTTAGTACTGAGTAATTTGTGATGGCACTCAAAATAGTGGCAACCAAAGAGTTCTCTGTAGAATGATGAAAAAGTAATGAACTTCAAGCATCATGCTGATATGTTCCCTCTTTGGAAATTCTCAGGTTTCTTCTAACCCTTTAGGAAAATAAAAGGCACAAAAAAAGATACTTCCCATCCTGTGCTATTTCCAATTGGCTCCTGTACTGGAGAATCACTTTCTGGGCTGTGATAGTTTGATGAAGAGCTGTAAATGTCTGGTATTTGATATACACTAGACTGAATTTTACATATTACATTGCAAAGGGGCCCGTTTTAATGACCCTCTTTGATCTTTTCTATGTTTTCTCAAAACTAGTGTGGTCAGAAGCAAAATAAAATCCATTAAATCTACAATTTAGGGATGTAAGGTAATAACACACTCTGATCTTTCACTTTGTTTAATGACTCCTGCAAACTAGCAAACATCAAACAAAAATGCTAGCTCTAGTGGTAAAATAGTTATAAAAGGTGCAGAGATGGAGGAGTATTTCAGTGGAGCTCTTGGGCAGAATAGCTCAGCTCTGACTGCTGCTTTCAGCATTGCAGCTCCTGAGTGGAGCAGGACATGTGTGTTTTATTCAGGAAGCATTTAACATCTTACAGGGAGAGGATTTGTTGGTTCTCATTCAGGAATGAAGTGTAAACTAAGATTCTGAGAGCAGAGATCAGTGCCAGTGTCCAGGTTCCCTTTCACTAAGGGTGTGAGCATTAAACAGACCGTGTCAGTTCATGTGAGGCTTCTCTTTTGGCACAGAGGGAAAATTAAGTCTCTCCTTTTCTTGTTTTATTTTTTTATTTTTTTGTTTTGTTTTGTTTTGTTTTTTGGGGTTTTTTTTTTGTTTGTTTTTTTGTTTTTTTTTGTTTGTTTTTTTTTCTTTTTCCCCCTGTGTTCCAAAGTCAACCTGGTGTGATGTTTAGGCAAAAATCTAGGAAAATTATTTTGGCAAATACATCTTGCTCCTAATGCAGCCAGCACATCCCTCACAGAGCCAGAGTCTCTATTATTGGATGCTGAGGATAACTCAGTGTGAGGTGGTAGGGCACTGATTGAGAGATCATCCAGGAAAGGGACAGGGCAAGTCTGTAGGACCTGAATGAAATACGAATTATTTAAATGTGCAGCTGAGGGTTTCACAGCCAAAGCCTTCTACTCTGATTTACTAAAGCCATTACTAGATCTATTTCCAAATATAATATTAGTAATGCAGCTGGCAGATACTGGTATGACAAGGACTGGGAATGGATGCACATGGGAAAAGAATTATTCTCATAAGAGGTTTCTTTCTGAACTGCAGGTTTGGGGTTTATTATTACACCTGGTGGCCAAAGGGAATAATGCTCTTTTTTTAACCTCAGATTTACTACAGGAAACAGCAGTTCCCTCTGCTGCAAACACCACCTTCAACTCACCAATGTCAGTTCAGTGCCCCTAAAGAGACACAGTGTGCTATATGCAGCGTTAATTCTGAGGGATTTTATTCTGCTTTAGAAACATATACTGTAAACATTAATTATAAATCTGCATTGATTTGATTGTGCTAATTCATGTGAGACTATTCTAAGTGTAAGGTAGGTGAACTCTGACGCCTCATCAGGGTAATTTTTGACCTGTGAATTTGAGTGTTGTCAAGTTTAACATAAATTTGCAACCAGAAGCTTAAGCCTCTTACGTTTCACTGAGATTTTGCAACCCTCCTCCCCAGCCCTGTGTTATGTGTTATTAACAACCTGCTAATGAACTGACAGCTACTGCACTTCTGTAAATGAGAAGGTTGTTGAACTGAAAGCTGACCGGCTTAAAAAAAAAAAAAAAAAAAAAAAAAAAAAAAAAAAAAAAAAAAAAAAAGAAAGAAAAAGAAAAAAGAAATGAGCCTTTCCAGTCTGATAACTTATTGCTCTCCTCATCTGGTTGATAGAGAATATACATCTGTATCTATGGTGTATATAATAATTCATGGTCAAGCATGTCATAATGATGACCTTTTTAGTGTTTATTTCTCAAATGTAGAAAGAACATAACCTGAATTGGCATAGAGTCTGTAAAGGTGCATGTCAATCCTTAATTTTCCAGGCTTTACTCTTGCCTAGGATATGCTTTTTATCTACACAAATATATATGCACATACATGTGTACATCAGTAGGAGAATCAGTTGTAAAGGTCAAATTTAAATTTTGGGAAAGTCTCTTGAACCTTCTGTATCTATTTTTAGCATCTCACACCCAATAAAATGTGCACTGTAGCTGTAGTCTAGGGAACCAAAAAGAAAAAGATTTACAAGTTACAAAACACAACCTCAAAATGCAGCATATAAAGACAAATATGAATTGTGGCTGCTGAGCTTAATGAAGAGAAAATGTCAGGGGATGTGATAACATCCTGCAATGACTTATAAGGTGATCAGGAAAAGGAAGGAAAACACCCATCTGTAGCAGCAACAGACCCAAATTCATGCTTGAAAATTTTCTTAAACATGGGGGAAAGCTCCAAGAATAAGAATACTGAAGCACTGTAGTGTAGGAAGGTTCTGGAGTGCCCAGTGTTGGAGGTCTTTAAGAGATGTGACACATACAAGATGTGACACAGTTGTACCTGAACTCTTTGGTGGTCTGGAATAGATGAGATAGACTTCAGCATTTTGTGTGGTACTGTGTTATGAAGATTTATTACTCAGTGAGGATTTCTCTTATATTAGGTAATGGTTTCTAAAGTTTATTAGGACTAGAGGATGGAAAATATTACTGTAACTTCCAAATGGGACTTAAACACCCAGGCTTTTATCTTTCCTTTCTCTTTCCCATCAGTATTAGCTGATGCACACATTTTTGTGCATTTTTCTTGTTTGTTCTTATAGATTTCTATTCCATCAGTCTCTCTTGTCCCTGGCAGTAAGGTATTTCACCGTGGAGCAGGACAGCCCACTGGTTTTGATATCAGAGCATATTGTCCTTATTGTTGCAAGAATTTTTTAACCTTTGTGCTACACTGGGAACTATCAATAGGAATGTAAGAAAAGAAAATTAGAAATTGTCTTCTTAGAGGTAGGATCCTTTATTGTGGGTGACTTTATTCCCCTCCTTTGTGAGCTGGAGATGGTGAAGACTGTCTCAGCTGCCCACAGAGATGGAGTGGCCCTGGGGGATGCCCAAAACCCTCTGTCACCTGTTCTTTGTCCCCTGAGCTCTGTGGAAGCTTCTCTCAGACCCACAGCACCAGAGTCCCTAATTATGAGATCAAATGGGATGAGCTGAAGAGAGCTTTGTCCTTTGTCACAATACTGCCTGATAATTCTGTCCCAACCCCCTGCAAGCCTCGAGTCTCTTGTTCCTGCTAATCATGCCCCTAGTAGGGGAATAAGAACAATAACAGGGAATTAATGGTGACAAGCAGCAGTGATGTGTTACTGAGAATGCAGCATTTGTCGCTGGTTTATCTCTACCACCAGGGCACACATTTGTGTATTTGTAACATCTCATTGCCAGACAATTTGAACTATTTATATTCAGTCAGAGGATCTGTGACTTGAATTTGTTATTAATCATTTCACTCAACTAGAATCTGCTATTTGTCCTTTTTAAATACATAATGAGATCAGCATTTATTTTCATCACTCATCTCGCTTTTATCTTAGCTTAAATTTAGTTTGTTTTGTAATTTTTCATTGTATTTCTTGTTCTTATCTTATTTTTCTTTTCCACTTATAGATAACCCTTTCTCATTTCTCATTGTTAATGATATATAAGCTAAATTAAAATAGAACAAGTTTTGATACATAGTATTTGGTCACGAGGTACTGTGCAGAGGACTGAGGTTTTGATTTCAATTACCTTAATGGAAGTTCCTATTCGCATTTTGTTTAAATATTGTCCTAACTTAATTTTATATAATAATTTTCCATTTTTTATAATTTTTTTTCTTATTTGTATATAAACATCTCCAAATGTTAGTTTCTTTTTTTTTTTTACCAGTATATAATACTATTTTCTAACCAAAGCCTTTTGCCCATCTGAGGTGAGATTCAGAACTCATCAATGTCTGACCTGACATCAGGGACTTTAAATTCAACTGGTAGCAGAAAGGATTATTTCCAGATTTTGTCATATCTCCTGTCAGCTGCACCACTAAAATCTGCTTCTTGTTCTACAAAGAGCAGAGAAATGTTATTTTAATCTTCTCTGCTCAAAGCAAAGAATTGGAGCTGAGTTCAGCTGTGCTTATAAAATTTATTTCAGAACTAACAGAGAGTTTCCCTTTAAAGATTGCAACAATTTTGGCAGAAAATCAACTAGTGGAATTCTACCCTGTGACTGACAGACATCACTGAAAATTTATTTTGTGTCAAATGATGGCTATCAGGTTTCTGAAGAGTTTCTGAGTTGTTTGGGTTTTTTGTTTGGTTTGTTCCTTTAGTTTAATATTTTATTCTGAGTCCTAAAATGATTGTATACTTTGTCAAACATTGGAATAGCAAGGATTAAAGTTTGGCTTTTAGCACGTGCTGCTCATTCTGTACATTTTATCCTGGAAAGATTGGACCAAGTTCCACCCAAGTGAGCAGGAGTTACAATATGGGAATGAAGTTATGGAAGGGGATGAAGGAGAGGGACTGAGTGCAATGAGATGTCTAGGAACATGCTAAGATGTGTCACTTTTTATTATCATAACAACTGGCTGTATGCTCAGCACAGCACCAAGCACTTTCTAAACTGCAAACTTCCTTTGTAGATGATATTAAAACATGGTTTTTCATGGGAAGCTGTTTTAAATTTAAGAGAGAAAGAGAGCTAAGGTGAGACTTGAAGAATGTGAATCAGCTTATATTATCTCAGAGGCTGTAAATATATGCTGCTGCCTTATCTCTGTAGAGAGGTAACAAAAAAAGGTAGTAAGTGTGGGAGGAAATGGCAGGAAAAAGGCTGGAAATGTTTTAGACAATATGTAGGAAAATAAATGGCAAAGATTGGAAGTGGGGAAATGCAATGAGAAGATGTAATCTGCTCCTAGGGCTCTGCATCCAGGCTTTCCAGTTTGTGACTGTAGCCCTGATCTCACCCCAAACAAAGACTAAAAGGACTGGGGGATGATTCCAGACCAGGCCTGGCCATCGGATTCTTTCAGATTTCAAATGAGTCCATGAAGAAATACAATAACAGTGAAGGACACAGAACACTTATGAAGAACGATTTTATAACTTCTTATTTATTCTTGTGTTCCTGTTCGCATATCTCAGTGTAGATTCCCATTATTTTTTTTTTTTTTTGTAAAACAGAGCACATAATGGCCAAGTTGTGCTTGCCTTTATTTTGGCTGAATTTTATGCAGGTCGTTGACTTAGAGTCCTATCTCTACTTAGTCATGAATTTTCATGAAATCTGTAAAAACTGGTTATCTTTGGCATATATATATTTTTTTTCCATATCTGCTCTACAATTTACAAATAGGTTCAGAATTGTTTGGAAGGGCAAGGACTGGCAAACAGAGAGCTTGATGAGCACACATCACAATCACAGAAATTATACTTCCTTAGGAAATCAAGCTAAGAACTTGCTGGAAAAGTGGATATCTTGTTTCTGTGCATGCATGTACACGGGTTTATGCGAGCCAGTGTTATAATGATTTTTTTCACAGCTGTAAGATACAAATTCTAATTTCTTTTTTACCAAGTCTGTAGCTGATTTTCTGCACGACCCAGCCACATTTCCACAGTGCTTGGAAAGCTGCAGCTAAGCTACTTGAGCATTATGAGCAATGTAAGTTTTCCACAGTTAATGTGTACCAATGACTCTGTTAAAAGAGGCAAAACAAAAATCACCGTCAAAAGAGCGTCAAGGTTACAAAGTCAAACACGTAAAAGTTGGGAAGCGTTTCACTGATAGCTCTGTGCAAGTTTAATTTGGCTTCCTTGAGTGCATGCATTATGATACAGTCTTTAATTACCTGATCACACACTGTGTTCTCCGTGGGGCTCCTGCCTCGTTCAGCGCACTGGATGAATGTGTCTCTCGAAATAAGTAGATATTCAGTGTTTCCTTTTATTCTCATTATTCAATGTGCATCACCATGACTTATTTACTGATCTTCTAATTCACTTTGTAAATTCAGACTTTTTTTTTTATTTCCTCACGGCCCTTTCAGTGCTGTGCTTCGTTAAAGAACCCATGTGCTTCCCATCTATCAGTGCCTTTATCTTCTCAAGGCAGCTGCAAGGTGGCACAAAGTTGATACCGTTTTTGAGGGGAAATGGAGGTTTCTAATTGCACCAGTATTCATTAATTTTTGAGGGTCTGCTATAAGACTTAAAATCTGTATTTATCTTTTAAATTTTAAATCAATTAATTAGATCTATTCTTCCTTTTGGGTAATCCTCAATATTTCATTTTGCATGAGACCTCATAACAAGGAGTAAATTAGCAACCCATTTTTAACTAAGGTTTTAATCACTAGAAATTAAGTATCAAAAAAAGTTTTGGTCTGAGAATTTAGATTTTCCCTCTTCCCCTCTTGATGTTGAAATCAATAGGCTCAGTATTTGTACATACCAACACCCAGGTGTGATTTGGTGGGCACATCAGCAGTGCTAGTGGAGGGTCTTGTGCCATCAGTTTGTCCAAGAGGGGAATAATTGAAGGGCAGAATTTGCCCTATAATCACCGTTTGCATTCTTGTAGGTCCCTTATTCCACCAGGGAACACTGGTCTGGTAAACAGCACCTCTTGGCACGATTTTGGCACACTTGCTCCCCTTTAAAGAGCTCTGCCTTACCCTTCCTGAGATTCCAAAACACTAGCTGCACATTATCCCTTTCACAGCACCATTAGTTGGATTAGTTTTATATTGCAAATAATGTGTTGTGTACAGACAGTGTCAAAAGTATCATTCATCTCAATTTTGGCTGGTATGTGTTCGTTTTATTTTGTAAATGCCTACAGGAAATATGACTCCAGGGGGTATTTATAGGAAAAGAATTTACAACCAAGTTAAATGAGAACATATAAACTCTTTTTTCACCTGAAGAGGATTTAGAGAGTGGTCATTAGCACAATATGCATGTTATTTTATGCATTTAGTATTTTTAATACGCTGTGTAGTTTAAATCTGCAGTGAAGAGCACATGATTTTAAATGTCAGAAATAACAAAGTGCAGGAAGTAGTCACTGCAGGTACGTGCAGAAATTGAGATATGCAAGTTTTGTCTCTGACAATCCCAGCGTTGAAATTATTCCGTGCATCCTTCTCATCGAGCGAGTTGATTTAACGCACTTATTTAAACTACATTTATCTCTGTCTCCATTTCTGTATAACTGTGAAATTGACTTATTTTGGTGCATCCTGATTAATCCTCCTGAAGCACGGTGGGTGGAGATATTCAGGAGAAGTTTTCTGTGTGATTTCCCAAGCTGCTCTGTGCTCGCTGCTCCAGAGAAACAGGTTTTGTGCTGGATGCATCCTAAGTGAGGCAGCCCTGCTGCACAGGCACCCCTGTTTTCCTTCTGTTCTATGCTTCTCCTTCCTCAAATACCCTGGAACACAGCAGAGTCCCAGGCACAATTTGCTTTACTGAAGGCAAGAGAGGTAACCCCTGGTCTAGTGAAAGCTCTCCCTGCCCATGGAGAGGGAGTTGGAATGATCTTTAAAATCCCTTCCAACACAAACCATTCTGTGACTCTATGAGTTTCAAACCTTTATTTTGCAAAACAAAGCTGTGATCCTTGCATTCACAAGTGGTTTTAATTCCTGAATCTGTCAAACCACTTAGATTCTGCACCCTAGATTTAAAGTCCTAAACCTTAAAGAGTCCTTTCCCCGAGGCTTTACTGGAGGATGTGTCACCAAATTTGTGTGGAAGTCATTTGACTGAAAAGTCATTTCATTATTATGTGCTTCCTATCTGCAGAGTGAAATAATGTAGTATTTTTTTGAGAAAGATGTTTTCCTTGTGACAGGAATTTATGATATTTTGAAATTGTTTACAAAGCTTTTTTGTTTGTTCTTGGTTTGGTTTGGTTTTTTTAATAAAAAACAAACAAAAAAAAAACCCTTTTGAATTCTCTAGACCTACAGAAAACTTTCAGACCTGGAAAAATCAAAGTATGTACATGTGCATGTTATGTGCCAAGTAACTTTTTCATGTTTTATCTTTTTCCATTTTCTGTACATTTTTTCTGTTTGTTTGTTTTTGTTTTAGAGTACAGCACCTAAAATGTTTTTGAATATTTTTTAAAAATCAAACAAAAATAAGAATATGAATTAAAAGTTGGAATTTGGAGGATTTTTGGGAAATGTACTTTGGACACAGTTTTCTTAGAAATTTAATAGTGGTCTTAATTTTTAGTAGATCTGAATTTCTCTGGAAAAAGTTACCTGAAAAATTTCTGTTCATCTCTCAAATACACTCCTGTCTCACGGAGATTGCAGTATGATTTATTTAACATTTCTGAGCCTTTTTGGAGATGTGGAATGTAGGAAAAATGTAAAGCACTGTTGAAGAGGGGAGTGATGGGGTAGCAGTAGAGAAACAGAAGTGAACATTGCTGTTCTTCCTTCAGTTCAGTGTTTATAGAGCAGCCCATCAGTGAGTGAATCACCACTGTGGGGACTGGAGGTGAGAACAGCTCCTGCTGAGATATTCTCCTGCTATAAATTATCAGCAGAGTCAACAAGACCAGGTTCTTTGTCAGGCAATAAACAAGAAACCTTATAAAGGATAAATGACTTGTCCAGGGAGAACTCCAGGGACATTAAGCCTGAAGGATCAACTTTGAAATTAGCTCCTGTGCATTTGTGAAGTACCCAGAATCACTGTGTAATATCACTGCTGGTACTGCTGTGAGGCAAGGAAGGAAAAGCTGAATTTTGATGTGACCTCTGCTTGAGCTTCCACCTTGGTTATACAAAAATTAAATAACAGGAAAAGACAGAGACCCAATGATGTTCTCTGGCTTCAGTATTTCACTTAGCAACTGCAAAATTTGGGCAGCAACAGTGAATGACAAATGATCCTTGAGACTGACAGTGCTTAGCAGAGGGAGTGTGGCATAGCCCTGTAACTGAACTCATTCACAGACATTAAAATACATTATATCAATTAAAAATACCTTTTTTTTTTTTTTGCCAAAAACTTTCCAAATCTTTACTTAGGTTTTTTGGGTTTTTTTAGACCCTCTAGAATGTTTTTCAGGTTAAATTATATGTTCTGCAGTAAATTTATCTGTCTGAAATAATCTGAGTAGAATGAGATCAACAGCAGATCAAAGTGGGTTTTCAATGATCCATTAATAGTTTGTGTCTGGGTTCGTTGCATCCCTGTATCTTCAAGTATCTGACATAATTACAGTGAACATGATCTTGCAACCAGTGTCCCATCTAATCCCTATTATTAACAGTAAATCTCACAATTCTGAGATTTTTCCGAGTTTCTGAGCATCTCCTGGGAGGAATTTGGATTACCTCCCATGACTGCTGGAAACCTCAGGAGATGGTAACTTCTTAGCAACATCAGACATCAAAGCTGCTAAATACTGGCTGCCAACTGCCAAGAGTTTTCCACATCTGAATTTAGCTTTATTCACTTTGTTTAAAGGGCACATTTAAATACAAATTCTTTACTATGAATAGAGCTTAAGCCTGTGTTCAATGTTTAGAGGTTGTGCTAGTTCAAAGTTTGTCAATGAGGAAGGAAAGCATGCAGGAAGGAGAGCAGGCAGACTGCTGTCCAGAATGGAGAGGCTTGGCAAATGAAAGGGGAAATTTCCAGGAGGGAAAACAATGGGAAAGATGAATTGCCTTGTTAAATTGGAGCAGTACTGTGTGTTTTGACTTTGTGTGACGCTCACAGTGTAAGGTTGTACTAAAAACAAACAAACAAAAAGCAAACCAAACCCCTCCCTTATCTTCATGATTCTTAGGCAAGTCTACAAGCATGATCTCTACGTAACTGATGGGTTGCAGCTTGCCTGAGTCTGAATACTGCACAATATTCTCCCTCTCTCCCTCTGAAAGTCATAACCAGTTCCAAAGCATATTTCCCATATCACACTGTCCTGTGGTTCTACTACCATTTATTTCCTCAAAGGAAGAATCAGTGTCAGGAGAATAAGACAGACTATTCAGAGCTAGCCAAGGAAAGTTTTAATATCCAATACAGTGGTATGAAGCAAAGATTGTGGCAGGTCTTAGTGTTGGAGAAGTTTCCTGTAGCTGCTCTCCCTTTTTGGGAAGGGAGATTCAAACTCTGATTAGTGCTGCCCTGGAGAGGAGACAGGCTGTCCTCCTGGTGCACCAGGGGCTTGTCTTTCCTGCATCCAGCTCGGTCTCACCTGCAAGGCTTCTGTTCCAGTGCCAAGTGCAACTGAGCAAATAATCAGGAGAACTCACAAGAATGTGTACAGCCAGAAATGCAGCAGCAGTTCATGGAATTGCAGGGGCCAGGACTCAACTGTGCTAACACTCAAAAATCTCCTGATGGTGCTCAATGTAATGCTAAATGAGCATGAATTGTCACACTAGGGATATGCTGGCCACAGAAATACATGTATGGCTGATTTTCAGGGACAGTGAATACTAAACATCTTTCCTCAGGTCATGGCTGTTGCAAACACTGATTTATTTTTTTCCCTTCATGGTTCCTGTTTCTTGAGTCTCCAGCACTTTCTGCACAGACTACACAGCATAAACTCCAAAAGCTCATTCTAATTTAGAGGATGGAACAAACGACAAATACTTTTCTTTCCTGGTAGAAAAGGAAACACAGGAAAATAAAGGTTACTTTTTCAGCCACTTTCCTAATTCTCTTTCTTTACGAAGTGCTGGATGAAAAGCAGGTGGCAGCTTCTTTTTACAATGCTACTAGAACTTGCACCTCTCCAGGTCCTGACTACCTGGTCACAGTTCCAAGGAACTTTCTGCAGCTGCCCCAGCTCTGAGCAGAGGTTTGGACTGGACAGTCTCCTCAGCAATGCTCTCATTTGATGTTCTGCCTTTAGGAGTAGGTTATAACATTCCTGCAAAAAAACCCAAAAAACAATTATTTCTTCTGAATTTCATGAATTCTTAATCTTTACTTAATAAACTCCTTAGATCTTTCCTGATACCCTCAGAAATTACATGTCTGTCATGTTCTTTGATAATTAGTTACTAGCACAACAAAGCATCTGGTGTCTTCTCCAATTTTTTTTTTTTTTAATTTTGTTGTTGGTTAAATGATGCAGATCTAATGCTGAAACAGAAAAATGCATCTCAGTAAATAAAGCAGTACAAGCACAAGCACCTTGCAGGCACTGTCAACTGTTCAGTGCTGCTGAATTTCCTGAGCAAACCTGGGTGGAATGAAGCTGGGATAATGGATTGGAGCAGCACAATAGCCACAGAAAATACAAGGGGCCAGCTGAATATTGAAAGGAGACTGAAGCTTATTGGCATCTCTGTACTTAAGTGCAAAAGGCAGAGGCCACTGCAAAAGTGATTGAAACAGCAGCCTCCTCTCCACTACCCTTGCGAGCATAAAATTTGAATTTTTGCACCATATTGCCACATTTTACCTCCTTCATGGTTTGCATTTGTTAGAGTTAGTTTTCTCTCAAGGACAGCTCCTCTATAAGCAGGTCTGATTTCTGAGCTTTCTTTGAAAGAACAAACTCTGGGAAAATGATTTTCTGATCCAAATTCAGAGATGACACCAGCTGTGATATTGTAGCAAATGGACATAAATGATCATAAAGTGTTGGTACTTGTATGTCCAGGAGATTGTGTTGCAAGACTTTTCTGTGTGGCATGAATAACAGGAAAGCATGGAGTAGCTGAAACTATCTGCAAGATGATTTCTTTGACTGGAAGGTTGGAGATAACAGAAAATTTATGGTGAGGATGCACCTTGTTATGAATGTGTTATCATCATTGCTTTGTAAAGCAGCAGCAGCAGCACCTCTCTCTAAAGGCTGCCTTTATCTCTGGCTGAAGCTATAAAGATGAGTGTTGTGTCATTTAGTGCAGGAGATCTCTTATCTCTACAGCCAGCACCTTCTCAGAGAAAAGTCAGCTTCTCATTGCTTGTATTCCACTACGGAAAAGTTTGTGTAAAACAGAAAGGAAACTGATCACTGAAGGATCTGCTGCTGCTCATTCCCTGTATTTAGTGCAATTATTTTAGATGGAGCACACTTGCATATGGCAAAATTCAGAGCTTTTACTCAGTTTTTATTGTCTGCATCTTTTCTTTAAATATGGCTTAATGTTCTTTTACCAATGCAAAATACGTGCTCTTGAGCTGACCTTATCTACAGGCAAATGTCTGTGAGACATAAAACTCTTTGTGTTTGTTAAGTAAATTACAAATGGGCTGCACAGAATCTCCCGTATCAGTTTGGGTGTACTCCTCTTTCCATATGGTCCATTAAGCTTGAGTCCCTGGAGGTTTACTCTTTAAGAGTGTCTGTTTTATCAGATACAATTTCCCCATGAGTGGCTTCTGTGCTGAAGGAAACCTTGTGTGTATAAACAAGACATTTATGTACTGCAGTGAGCCTTGAGCGAGGTAGTGTGCTTCACGTAATTGCAAATGTGGGAAAATTGATCAGTTAAAGCCTGAAGGGTGGTTTCTTACCTTTGTGTTGGGCTGCCAGATGTGCTTTGAGGGTACTCAAAGTAGAGCTGTAGAGTTCGGGATTAGTTTTCAGGTTCTCTCTCTCCCTAGTAAAGGAGGCACCAAGGTCATAACCTTGTAAACAAAATCATGACTGTGCTCTAGTAAGACCAAACCTTACCCTGCTTTGCAAACTGTTACCAAAATATTGTGTGAGAGACATTGTTTTTATACAACCATTATTTTTACATAATCACCATTTATTTGGTGAATTACATTGAACCAGACCAAATGTAATTTCTTGCAAAATGTTTCTTGCTAGTCTATACTACGAACTACTGGCTACATTCTGGAATTTAAAGAGCATTTATCATCTTCAGGTTCTTGGCTCTGGATTTTATTTCAAAGGTGTCCAAGTCTCGGATGGTAAAATGTGCCTTATGAAAATCAAATTACCTTTATTTAATCTTTACTGAGGACCCAGATTTTATCACTAAACACTAAAAACGTTTGTTTAGATGAGCACTTGTCAAATGCATGTTACGACAGTTTGTCACACCAAAAAAAGGAGAATGGGTGAAGGGCCAATGTTTGTCAATATGAAGAAGTTCAAGTTTCTTCAATAGGAGGTGTCTTGTTTCAAAATCAGGAGAGGCTACAATAGATAAAAGTAACAATGCCTGATATCCAATGAGCCTGTGACCACGACTCATCTTTCCACAGGAGCCTGGATTCACAGCTTTAATATTTATAATTAGATGTGTGATGCAAATTAAAGAAATAGAAAATATTGCGGGAAAATAGATCATAATAAGAGGGAAAATTTTAGCAAAGGGTTTTTTTTCACAATTTAATGTTAAGTTTCATATTGCAAACACATGATTCTGGTCCAGCAGTAGAAGAACAGTAGACCAAAATTAACATAATTTGTCATAATTTTCCTACTGGGTGTCTTGATGGGTTTAATTTCATTTTGTAATATTACCAGGTTTTTTAATAAGCTTTATGGAACCATATTCAATAGTGCCTTTGGGGAAGTTAGAAGAGAAAATATTTTTGTGAAAGAAGTTGTGTATGAAATATTCTCAAATAAAAAAAATGGGTTTTTTTTCCCCACTCTCTAGGCCTCTTTCCCTTGGCCTGGCTGCTGCTTTACACTTCATATGATGAAACAAAATTATCTCTTCTTTTTTCTTTTATTTCTTTAATTCTTGAAAATGAGCATGTTTTGTGAAAAGAGAGCTGAGGAACATCATGCAGAGAAATCTACTTTGGAAATTCAACAAAATACAACTGAGTTTTTCCATCCCTCTGAACTGCGATTGCATGCTTTAAATGATTTACTGTTCATTAGTTCAGGTTAGAAAAAACTTTTACTCTGTTACTGTGAACTGCAGAATTCAATAAAAGAAAGGAAAATGTTTCACTTGCAGAGATGCTGAAAGGACAATTATGGTTCTTCTGAGTTTACATTGGGATATGGCAGCAAGCTGCTTTCTTTTTAAGTCCTTAGTAATTTAAGAGCGTGGGTCTTGTAGAAACATAATGGACTTGCAGTCTGAAATCACTCTAAAAGGGAATTTCAAACGTCTCACTGACTGTTTGTGTTAGGCAAAATTGTTCCAGTCTTTGTTGGACCAGACAGGGGGATAATAGGAAATAAGCCTGACTTACATTTCTGCTTGGCTTCTGCATCCTGTTAGTGGGGGCAAAAAGAGAATCTGAATTTCTTTCAGCTAATCCTGGAGTGATCCCTTTTAGACACAAAGTTGACTCCAGCAGCTCAATCCAACCCCAGAATAAAAGGAATTTATATATATTCTTTCTTGAGCTGCATTTAGCAAAGTAAATATTATCACTGCTCTCTGGTAACGAGGGGATTTTTTCAGCTGGGGTGGCAAAAATTACACAGAAACAATGGGGAGAACAACACCACATCTCTCCTGCCATAAGGGCAGGGGAGAGGCACCTGTTGATAAGATTTGGGAGCAGAGCAGCAGCTGTGTGTCTGTTTTGTTAAATGCCCAGCAGGGAAACCCATTCCATGGTGATTATTAGTCATGAGTAGAAGCCCTGCTTTTCCAGTGTCAGGGAAGTCCTCAACAGGCAGGACCTCTTTTAGGACAACCTAATTTTTAATTGGGGCATTGGCTTCTGTTGGATTTTGTTATGACATAAGCACCTTGTTCCCTAAACCAACAGTGCTTCCAGGCCAGCTCTCCAACAGAAAAAAGTGGACTCAGGTTCTGTTCAATGCCTCTGGAACTGCCTCTTGGTTCCCATTCTTCTCCTGAGTATTTGTGCTGCTACTTTTAATGCAATATTTAAGGCAAGTGCTGATGCTCCCAGGACAGCAGCTGCCAGCTTTATTAAGTAATTGGAGTGCAGGAGTCATGCTTACAGCTCAGCCTCTGCTGATGGGAATTCAGCAGGGAGAGCTGAACTTTATTCCAAAGTACAGCACAGCCCTTCTCCAGAGGGGCTAATGAATGTGAGAGAAATATATGAACAGGCAAGTCCCCCTGCAACAGCCATTGCTTATTAATCTTTGAAAGATAAGAGCACTACCTTATGAGTCTGCCTCAAGTTTCTAAATACAGATTTTGCAACTGCTTTGCTTGTATCAGCTCCATTTTCTTACTTTAAAATTTCCTGGATAATGTGAAGAAGAAAGTGGAAGGAAATCCTTTCATACCAATCACAATTTTTTCCTCCAACTACCTGGTATTTTTTTCCTTCTTTCTTTCTTTTGCAGGTTTGTTTTGGTTTGTTCTTTTTTAAAGCTGATGATTTTGAAATTAAATTGATATTTTACAGCAAAACTTTATAGCACTTGTTTGGAAAATATTAAAATTGTCCTGCTAATTGTGATGCTCTTCCTCCATAGTTCATCCTTTTCCTTTTTCTTCCCAAATATTCCACTCATCAAATCTAGTACAGATTTATCGAAAATTTTATTGCCCTGAAATTGTAGGTTTTCTTTTCTTTAAAAGACTGTTGTTGAAATCCAGCTTTTGTTGAGCTCTCTTTATCACTCAAATATTGAATAGCCTGATCACAGGTGTGTGTATTAGTGAGTAGCATCATTAAACCTCCTCTGTGCCGCCTTATCTCCAAACATGTACAATTTTTTTTCATTGTTCCTTGGCCACTTGCTGTATTGATTAAACTTTTGTGATCATATACTTCATAGACATGAGAAGAATATACAGGGAAATGAAAATTCCTGGTACTGTAACTGGAATGAAAAGCCAGACAGGGGCATGCAAGCAACACTGGATCAGAAGTTTGTTCAAGCTGTTGCCTGTCCTCCTCATTCTCTATCTTGCCAAAGTGATGGGTGAAGGACATGGAACATCACAGAATGATTCTTTCTCGACTCACCCTGCCTGTTTGACAAGCAGACTTTTGCATTTTCAGAGCATAAAGGCTGAGAACCACTCTGGTGCTTAAACTGTTCAGTGCTCCACAGCATCCCCCATCCTCTCCACATCCCTTTTCCCCAGCAAGTTCTGCAAAGTTCCAGAGAAGTTTGTCTGGTGCGTTGCCCTGGTGATGCTTCAGAGATCAGCCAGGCAGAGCTGTCACAGTGAGGGATTGCATAAGCTTTGCAAACTGATTAATGTGCCTGGAACACTGAAAATATTAAACTATAGTCCTCAGTTAATCACAGAGCCAGGGGATAAAGGCAGGAACAAGAATAATGTGGTTCAAGCAGCCCCCAGGATAAGCAATGCTCAGAGTGGTCTGTGGCCAGGGTCACCACTCCCACCCACCCTTTATCCCCCAGCTATTTGGGATATCAGCTTTCTCCTGGCTCTAAGAGTTTTTGCATAGTAATGTTAACATAAAAACAAGCATCTCTGCAAGACAGGTTTTCTCCTGTTGCTCACCTGACTGTGAAAATCATGTACTGACAATTGAATTTTTCAAAGCAAAAGTGAATGATATATTTGTTCATGTTTGCATGATACATTTTTCCCTCAGGGACCTCATGTTCAACTCATCCATTATTTAAAATTCCTGCCAAAAATCAATGGATCCTCCAAGCATAGAAATACTGCTGGAGCATCTCTACATCTGCATATATAATTGCTGCTGATCATGCCCTAAGCCTTATGAAGAGCCTCTTTGCTCTGATGATTTCTAGTGGAGCTCACACAAGAAATATGCTGTCTTGTCATCCCATCAATATTCTGGAATATCAACAAATATTGAGATGTTATGAAATACTCAGTGGTAAAAGTACTAATTCTAGCTCAGGCTGGTGTGGTTGAGGAGCATGGTCTCACAGTTTTTAAGATGTGCCTTCACCTTTCTCCATCTCTGATCCCCAGGCTGACAGGAGTTACACAGGTAAACTGGTTAAAGTTCCTGAGAAAATTCACCTGAGTAGGAATCATCTTGCATGTGGAAAATCAATACAGCTGGAATATTAACTCTTGTTTATTAATGATTCTTTTCCCATTCTGCTGAAGACTAAATTATCTTAGCTAAACTACCTCACTTCAAGAAACAGTTTATGACAGTTCTTCATCTTTAACAAAAATATGATTTGATTTCTTTTTTTACTTAGGAAAAAAGAGGCAACAGTGTAAACAACCTACTATTTTGTTTGATTCTCTGTGATTTCCTACCATAATATTGTACCTGGGCTATATTATTTCCTAGATAATTCACATCTTTACATTTTTAACAATTACTTTAAGTGCCCTTTGTGTGTAAAGGAGTGCTTGTACTGTAGATTGATATCTACCAGGATGTCCAGCCTACAATAAAAGGGTAGAGCAATAACAATACAAGCATATGGCAACCAGATTCCTGCCAAGCATGAAGTCAGGAAAAGGTGATGTGGGGCAGCTCACAGCAGCTCAGCAAGGAACAGGAGAAAACAAAAACAGGGAAGTTTTCTAACTGCTTCTGAACTCGTAGAAAATGTGTATGAGCCCTGTCTTAACTCATGTTAGCTCACTTATGCACATCCTGCAGTCTCCAAGGTCTGTCTGAAGTTTTTGATAAGAGGAAGGCAGGAGACTGTAATTGAATACATCTATTTCTCCTACACTGAGATTCTATCCCTGAGTCACTCTCCTTTGCACCAAAGGAGACAAATGAGACAGTATTTCCCAAAGTCTGAGTGTGAACTATGAAGTGTCAAAGATACAAAGGGCTGCTGAAGAAGGATTCAGAATATTCAGACATGATGAAGTGGGAGGTTTGTGTAGAAAATGAGGGCAAAAGAGGATAACAAAGTGAAAATGGTCTTAAAATGTTCTAGTTTTACAGTCAGGAAAGATGATAGACCCTCATTAAGAGATGGTGTTTGGAACTTGTAATGGTCAGTTAGAAACAGGGAGGAGTAAAATCTGAATTACGTTGGTGTTGATGAGTATTTTCTTCTATAACTTAGTGCAAAGAATATCAGAGGGTGTTATTTCCTTTTTGTATGTAAAATATCATTTTAATAAAGAAGTTGAATAAAGTTTTATGTTCTCCATTTACAAGTTGAGATTAGAAAGTGTCAAAATACCAGATTATTAAGAACTCATTATTTTTAGACTGGCTTTGTGAAGAAAGGACACAAAGACAGAAGGGAGTTCTGGGTGAGATACTCCAGTTCTTTCCTGCAATTTAAACTTAAGAGTTCTGCCTTTAAATTAACCAGACTCATTTCCTCCAGTCCTCTAAATGAGAAGATGCTGCAGCTCTCATTATCCTAATGCTGAAATGATAGAGAACAGTAAAATCATAAGTAACTTTAGTGAACTATTGTCATTAATTTTCAAATGAAATAATAGTAAATAGTAAATATATCAGAGAATATAGCAACATCCTGTTCTACCTGCAGCAGCAGAGGCTGGGTTTGGAAGGGTGGGAGAGGTTTCCTCATAGGGGAAGCAGAGGGGCAGGCACTGATCCCATTTCTCTGTGGTGGCCAGGAACAGGATCTGAGGGAATGGTAGGAAGCTGCTCTTAGTTCAGTAGGATGGAAGATTTGCATTCAAATGTTTGCTGCTCAGTCTCAGAGTTCCTGAGCAGTCACTCAAAAGCACATCTCTGTAGGTATTTCCAATATGTACACCCTGCAGCCTTCCAAATACACTTGTATTTCTCATTCTGCTGCTGATCAATGTGCACAGTTACACATGTAAGTGTCAGCCACTTGTAATTTATGCTTTAAAAATAATTCACTATCATTTACTTAATGGAGCTGTGTGTTGAGTCAGCACTTCAAACCTCTGTTTAATCTGAAACCTCCATTGTTAGTCCAAGCTCATATATACATATTTCACTGCCGATGAAAAGTATATTTTGGAGCAGAATATTCCACTGGTGTTAACTCTTGCTGATTTAATGTCAGCTGAGAATCTAACTTGTGCTTCCTATTTTTCATTGCTAAACATTTCGGACTCAAAGACAGTTCTGTGGGTGCATTTTTAAACGCATTTTTTAACAGACTATTTGGAACCAACTGTTTAAAATGCATTTGTTTTGCAGTTCTGAATCACAGAACCACAGAATAAGCTGGGTTGGAAGGGATCCACAAGGATCATGGAGCCCAACTCCAGCCCTGCCTCAAGAGTTGATACCATGTGCCAAGAGTATGTTCCAAATGCTTCTGTGAGCCTGTAACCCTTTGTGCCTGACCCATGAGCAGTTGCTCACCCATCCCACAATTTGTTCATCCAGCTATGTGCTGGACATTTTGACCAGAAGAGCACAATGAGAGACAATATTGAAAGATTTACTGAAATGCAAAAGGTTTCCTCAAGTTTTGGCACACTGGTCAGCCTGGTTTGTCCCTTCCCACCTTCCAAACTTGTGCAAAGCTCTGTGACAAGTAGTATCTGTTGGGTGTACTTAAAGTTTTTGAGATTAAGGAAATTTAAATTCTCTCTAAAGCAAATAAAAGTGGGTTTTTCATTTCCTCTGGTGAGATTCAAGCAGTTTATACCAGTGTGATAACTCCTCACAAGTTGGATAGCATTGTTCAGCGTGTGTGACCCAGGGCATGGCACAGAGGGCAGGGAGTTGTGTTTACTCACTGTACCCAGGGGCAGCACAAAGATCAGAGCAAGCCTAAAAATTGTCCTCAGAGAACAGAGCAGTGACATTAATTAAACCAATGAAAAGTACTTGGGGTATTCAGTATTTGTGGTAAAAATGAGGTTTTTGTATAAACTGAGAATACTCTTTAAAATAGGATGTTTGACTAAAGAAATTAAGTTTTGAGATAATGATACCTTGATCAGAGACTGCTGGTAATACCATTCCATGCAAAGATGGTCTTGTTCTGTTCCACAAAATAAGTGCTTTAAAACAACAAAGAGTAGGTGTGCTTACTACTTTGTATGATGAATTTATTTTTATTTTTAACTTGAATTATCTGACAGCCATTGGAGTGGATGAACACTGTCTGTGACTTTTTATTCATTTTTTTTTCACAGACAGAATATCAGTTTTCTCAGTTCTTGTTTGGATAAATCTGGTTTAACTTCAGGGGAGTTCCTCCAGGTGTGCTCCATGTTAATACATAAAGCTTGTGACATTTGCTTATGTAAAATTGCAAGTCTTTCACCATTAATTCCTCCTGCTAAATGATGTGGCCAATCAGCAAACTGCAAGCAGCTGGAATATGATTTTGAGGGCTGCATTATCAAATTATCAACACATTAAAGTCATTATCAGTTCAGTTTAAAGTAATCTGCCAAAAAGACATGCAGCTACCTTGGAGGAATGAAGAAGCATATTAAAACTGGCAAGCAAACCCATCAGCAAAACGGGTGATAATCAATCTTGAAGGAGTTTAACAAATGGCTAAAACATGAAATGGATGCTGTCATGAGCTGTAAACTTCTTAGTGATGACTGTAGAAGGATAAGAAAAAGAAAGTTTGAAACACAATTATGACCTAAGAATATAAGAATAAGGTGACGAAGAAATAGCTTTCACACATTTTGTGTTGGTCAGTACTTCTAAAGGATAACTCAGTGGAAAAATGTTATTCAGAAATACAAAATACCCCAGCCAATCTCTAAGAGGATGTTAGGGGGAAAAGAAATAACTCTTCAGCTCTCTTAAGATAACTCTATTTTCATTTCCTAATCCAAATTATTCGTTCTCAGTATTTTTCACATATTGCAGTTTTTTACCTTTGTAAAATCTTTTGGGTGCTCCGAAACCAGAGCACTGAGCAGAGAAATGTAGTTTGATATTAAACTCCATAAAAATAAAACCAGCCAAAATATTCCAGCTCACTTCAAAGAAACATTGTTCAATGAAACAAGAAAGATGAGGCCAAGCCAACCTGAAACTGGCAGGCTGCAACTCTGGGTTCCTGATGGTAACAGGGAACACCTCAATGCTGAAAAGTTGAACTTGCCAACAAGTTGGTGATGTAGAAACTGTATTTTCAGCTGAAAACAAACAAACCCCAAACAACAAAACCTGTAAGTTTTTTGCAGTTTTTCTCACAGTAGGACAGTGAGAAAATGCTGAAATTGTTAAGGGAATGACAGCCACAGAGCAAAGGGGGTGACAATCTTTCAAAAGCCCCCAGGGTGCAGCAAGCCTCAGCTCTACAGATTGTTCTGGAGCAGGAGGAACTGCAGCAAACCTCCACTGACTGACACCAGCTGAATTTCTTGAGGACCTTCCCTTTTGTGGTCATATTCTTCATCTTGAGGGTTGCTAGGATAGAATGATTGCCTTTTGGCCTTAACATTTTATATTTCTTAATAGTAAGCAAGACTGGGTACATTCTAGCAATTTGGTTTTTTTGTAGATGGTCTCTGATTTATGCTTTTCTTAGTACCATGAAACACCTCTGTTCTAAATTCTTGTTGCTGTCATCTCACTATAGCTTTATTATTTTAATTAGTATCAGGAGCAAGGAGTTAAAGATAAGAAAAAAACCCCAATCTAACAGATCAAGTGTTCCTCCAGCCCATGAGAAATGGGACATTAAACAAGGTATAAATAACAAAAACATTTATCAGAATTGAATTTTTTTGAATCCCGTATCTCACCTTAGCTCCAGTGAAGCCATTGGAGTTACTGAGCTAGGACTCTTGCAGATTTAATGAGTAATATTGAATGACTTTTTTTGAAATATATGAGTTTTTTTGAAAAGTAATAGCGTCTTCATCTACCTTCATCTGTTACTTCTTTCAAAAAGGAAATAGATGAGACAGTTAAATTTACTTGAACATTTTTTTAAACATTTATCTGTTAAAAAAACTTGATAATTTTCATATTTCCACCTGAGGTAAATATAGATAGATTTAAGTATTTAGTAAATATCTTGTCCTTAATGAGATTTCTGCATATAAAAAAAACCTAGTAAGAGTATAGTATGTATTCTAAGTTTTTAAAATTTCATTGCAATCAGGGAATGAAAAGCCTCAAATTCAAACTCAAAACCTAGAGAATGAAACATTTAATTCAAATTCAAATAGTTCCTATTTTTCTTATTCTATTACATTAAATGTAATATTTCTTAATCATCAATCTGAGGAAAAATAAGAGGATTACTTTACACTTGTGAACATCACAGTATAAAAAAATCTAGTTACACTGACATTTTCCCATATTTCAAAACTTCCTTTGACATGTTTTATCTCCATGTAGTCAGATGCTATAGAGAATAAGAAAACAAAAACAAAAAAACCAAAACAAAACGGAAAAATGGGTAGAGACAGAAAAAATTAGAATGGATTTTATTATTCCTAAATTTGTTTATGTACTTTAAAATACCCCTAACAAGCTTGAATCCTTAAAGCTGAAGAAAAGCTAAAGAAATTCTTCACAGGTTTATACTGGTTTGTACCAAAGCGGGTTGCAGCAAAACAATGCAGCAAGATCACAGCCTTGCCAAACGTTTTACTTGTTTCCATGCATAGGGAATGCCCCAGCTTAGAGATATTCCAAATGTTGATTCTCTTATGCAATACTGGTGAAGGTAAAGAGGAAAGAAGTCCTTGCTGCCATGGGATTTCTATCAGAAGCTGAACCTGACAGCAGGAGCAGAAGGAACAATGCTGGGAGTGAGCCCAGGTTGGAAGTGGACCAGGCAGAAGATGAGGCTGCACAAGAAATGATAAATTCAGCAGAGGCTCAAGGACACTTCCAGCAAAATGAGAAGATGCAGGGCAGAGGGCAGCTGGACAGAGGGAAAATGCTGCAGTGCCAGCAATTAACACCAATGTGAGTTGTCCAGAGGGTGTGTAGAAAATGGATGGTGGTGTCTTATCCATGTGGGGAACATTTCCCTGTGTCTGTCTTTAAGAGGTTTATTTTTAAGGCACCATCTCCTTGTGTGGTGAATTACCAATGTTAATGAATATTGATCTTCTCTAAATTGCCCAGGGAGAGCAATGCTGCTCTGGAGTAGCCTTCTGCTTTGCTTAGCAGTCTTAGGAAGAGATCTGTCATGGGCAATAATGAACATTGCAGGGGAAACAAAAAGAAGCAGGTGCCTAAAAAGCACAGAACATGTGCTTGATCAGAAATGAACAGTTTAAGCAGAAAACAAGCAGATAAACACATGGGATAGCTGATAAAAGATAAGCAAGCCCTACGTGTTCTCTTAACTGAGGAAGATACTTTTTTTTTTCTGGGCAAACAGGTTGAATTTTCTTTTAAAGCAAAGATCATTTTATTACAGACTTTACAGAAAAGTTCTCTAAAATGCCATAAAGCAGCAGCCAACCGTGGATGCACAATTGCACCAGTGTGAATTATTGAATTGCATCTGTCTCTCAGAAGCTGCAAACATTGACATTTTCTTGCCTTCCAGTTCTAATTAAAGGACAAAGTGACATCTGGTATGGCACTGATCTAGTAGCTGGAAAGTCCTGCTCTGAGGAAAACTCCAAGGGTCTCTTTATTGCTGCAGATGAAGAGCATTCTGCCTAAAAGTAAGAACAACTTGATCTTTTCATTTAGCAATGATTCTTCCTAATTTCTTCCCATGATTTTCCGTTTGTGGATGATCACTCTAACACTCCCCATTTCCTGCAAGTGTCTTATCAGCACTTTCTGAAAATCATGTAACTGAAGTTTCAAATTTCATCACTTTCAGAAAATTCATCTCTTGTTGCATCCCTCAGAGGTGCTTGTGTGTGAATACAAATAGTTTGTGTACTACATACACATTTTGTACATTTGCAGAGGACTGTGCAAATCTCTTTGCTCTTATTTTATACACATAACTTCCCATAGCTAGACTCATAAAATCATGCCATGGATGAATTACTTTATTTGATCTGAGTAACTGAAGGGACTATTTATTACTGTGTATTTTATTAAGGCATATTACCCAGACCAAAACAGTGAAGGGGTATTCACTTTTTAACCTTCTAAATATTTTCACAATGTTACCTTTCCCATCATAAGTAATTGAAATGATTTAGGGCAGAACATATTTCTTTGTAAGCTCAGTATTTCTGAGCCAACCTTGAATTCTGCAGCAGAATTCAAATATACCAGCAATTTAGTCATACTAGGTCATAATATCCAATTGTTAGAGAAGAAAAAGGTGAAAGGGTAGCAAGTAAAAAATGAAATATTTTTAGACTGTCCAGAGATTTGCAAGTGGCCTCAGAAAAAATGAGTATTTGTCCAAAGGGGTGTTCATTCAGTTGTACAGAAACCATTCTGCTTCTTCCCTCTGTCTTGCCATAAAACTGGAAATGTACTGGAGGCACTAAAAGTCCCAGGTTTGTAGAGACCTGTCAAAATCCTTTGTAAGCACATTTAATGTGTGGAGTTTGGAGCTGCCAGTAGCTGCTTACATTTCTCTAATGCACAGAAGCTCCCTAGGAAACCAGATTTCTGTGACTTGCTTTTGTAACCTCTTTGGCTGTACTTTGAGGTGATTTCTTTCACCATGCAGTGTCTCAAATCTGCATTTTCTAGATTAAAATTCTATTTTGCATAAATTGAACATTTTTTAATACTGTTCCTAGGAAGGTTTTCAACAAAGACAGGAGCAGCAGAACATGTGTTGGCATTCAAGAAATCACCAGAGGAAAAAATCTAAAAGTAAGATAAGAATGGCTAAAGACCTAAGGCTACAATCAGTTCTCCACTGTTGATGATGCCATGGGGATTTTCCTGTGCATCATGTTGAGAATACACCTCATAGAGCTTCTGTCTAAAAGTCAAGGTTTATTAATATGGAATAATTAAATGAATGCAAGAGGGAAATATCTGATTAGTGATGTGAAACTAGAAATCACAGTCTGGCACACAGAAAGTGTATGGGTGTGAGCAGCTCCTATTGAAGGCAGAGAGTTCAGAGCATTCAATGGCATTTCACTGGGAGGAGAATAAATTAATACTCCCAGTTTCCTCTGTCTAAACAAGTGCTATGATGATAATATTTGTCCTTGAGAAATTGCTACCTAAGTTATTTTCACTTGATAGAAAACTGTTCTATCAGAAGCACATTCGTGTCTAGAAAGAAGCGCTTCGAAATCAAAGTATCACTCACAAGGATTTACTTTATTTCACTATCAGTGTGCTCTCAGCCCAAGGACCAGCTGTCAATTTGACTCTTATCCCTTGCAGACAGCACATGTGGATGTGTGTACTTGCACAGCTGTGTGTGGAGGGTGTGCAGGTGTGTCTGCAATGCCAGGTCTGAACAAGCCAGCTCCATTCCTCACTGGTCCCAGCACTGCTGGGAGACAGGAGCACTCTGGTTCTGCTTTAGATCTGGCAGGGATACTTGCAGGGTTTCCAGAGGTGCACTGGCCCTTGCCCGGTCAGTTCAGTGTCACAGAAGCACACACCTGTGCCATGCACACACCTGCTGATTCCACAGCAGAACTCTGGTCCCACTCTTGTTTGCATTCCTCCCACCTCATAATTACAATTTTTCAGGATGATCAGAATATTTGCTTCCTCTTCTAGGGCCTGTTTTTTCCCCCAGTTTTAATTTTAAATACAAATGATGTGGCTGTCCCTGGTGTTGAGTGAAGAACAGTGAGCAGCAGGGCCCTGCAGCTCACACGGGCAGGGCAGTAGGAGAGTGTGAGGTACAAAAAACCCAGCCTGGAGCATAATTTGGTCTGAGAGGAATAAACCCAAGAGTTGTGAATCACACCTGGAGTGGGGCAAAACAACAAGAAATGATAAGAATTTGGTCCCTAGTGAATTGTATCCTGGGTCAGTTCCCCTCTTCTTCTGAATGTGTGGATATGGAGACATCTCTGTGCACATAAATATATATATATATATATATATATATATACATATATATATATATATACATATATATATATATAAATATAATATATATATATATTTTATATTATATTATATATATATATATATGTGCATATGCTTTGAAAGAAAGAACTTTATCAGGAAAGAAAGACAGAAGGTATACAAAGACCATAGAAACTACACTTTGAGCATACTTTTGGTTCAGGCTGCAGCAGTGGGCAGCCCTCCAACCCTGTTAGCCAATGCACAATGCTGGCACACATCTGTAAAGGTGGTTAAAACTTTGGCTGTCCTGATGGCAGCTTGCCCTAAATTAACCCTAAATTAGGCCTTTGATTCCTCTAATTTAAGTTATGAGCAGCAAAAGAGAAAAAAATTTAATAATAGTAATAATAAAGATAGCATTTTATTTTGGAGATGTTGCTGGATTTCTATTTGTGCTGGCTGCAACAGATTGTTGAAATTTCTACTGATCGTCTGTGGTGGATACACTAGAAGACAGATATTTCTATAGCATTATAAATTCAAATAGCATTTTTTTCATCTCCCTAATACCTATCCTCCTGTCTACTCCCATTGACTTAGACACAGAAGCAGCTTTTTGTGCCAGATTGTCTTTTACAGGGTGACAGTGGTAACTAAAATTCAATTTAATATAGCAATTTTGAAGAATCGATACTCCAATTAAATTAAACCAGAAGGAGTTTATGGCTTTTTCTGATTATAAACATGGGTAAAACTCAGCTGAAATTAATTTATTGACATCATTTACATTAGGAGAGATTTTGGCCTTGATTTGCAATCCTGGAAAGAAATGTGGCACTATATTGTTCTTCCTCCTTGCAGTGACAGAAGCTTTCACAATAAAAATCTGTTTTAATTTATGACTTGCCATAAAAGACAGTGCATGACAGGGTTCTCTGGTACCACAGTCACTTGCCAGGGACAGAGCAACTATTCATTATGCCTTTTATTGTGCAGTCACTTATCATGTTTCTTACCCCACTGGTCTATCTCATTATTCTCCAGGAAAGCCATTTTAGGAACTGCCAGCAACTTACTTAAATTATAAATGGGTTTATGCCACTTTTGGTTTTGAGCAAGGAGACAGACTTTTGTGAATTAGGAACATGGGGTTGTGCTACTCCGTAATGTGATGTGACATCGTGGCTCACCCAAACAATAAAATATCCTTCTGAGTAGAAATTTGAAGTGGCATCTTTATATGTATTTGTTTCCTCAGATGAATTCATGCAGCCAGAAAGACATAACCAAATAATCTGGATCTAAAAAGTGTCTTTTAACTTTCCCTTCCCTTCCCTTCCCTTCCCTTCCCTTCCCTTCCCTTCCCTTCCCTTCCCTTCCCTTCCCTTCTTCCCTTCCCTCTCCTTTATTGTTAAAAAACTAATAATCTAAAAAAATGTGATTAAGTATATTTTGAGGCTAAGAGAATGTTTAGTTTAGCACTAGCTACATTTCTTAGCTGATGTCTTGAAAATCTTGAAAGATTTGAAAGCCCAATATGATCTCAAAAGAAAAAAAGAAATTGTCTTTTAGCTTGAGGTATTATATATATCAATCAAAATAATTAGCTCAAGTTAAGACATATTTATCAAAAACTTTGTTATAGATCTGCATTTTCTGTGTTGGCAGAAAAAGTTTTTCCTCTGCTCTCTTCTAAACTGGAAACAATCTCTGATTACAAATTTCTATATTTATTAATCTCTGTATTTTGCCTGTCAATTCTGACAACTTTAGGACATCAAAATTTTGTTCCAATAATTGGATACCATTTTTATATCTAACATCAGTTGTGCTAACAAATTTAATATATTTAATATATTGCAGTGACGTCAGAATAATAAATTCACCTTCAAATGCTGCTTTATATTTATAGCATGTGTTTTACTAAAAATAAGAAGCTTATAATCTTAAGAAATATAGAATATAATGTTATAATTCATCCTCCCCAACAGCAAAAAGCATTTATGTTTGTTCACAGTGAGGTTCAAGCAAAACCAATTCTGTTGCCATATTTTTAAAGGTTGAACCCCTAGACCAGTTTCATATTAATTTCTTCCCAAAGAATTCACAGTTACGTTATCATTTTGGAAATCTCTTTTGCTATGCACAGTAGTAAGAACCTCATTTCACTGTGAATGTCTGGTTCTGATTTTCCTTGTTCCTTGAAACCAGCATCCACTCCAGCAGCATCAGGTGAGCCTCCATATTCTCCAGGAAAAGCCGTGATCTGAATTTGGATTGCACTTGTCCTTTATCTCAGATAGGTCTCCTCCTCCTCTGGCTCCCCCATCCTGGCAGCAGCTGCTCTCCCCGTGGGTGAGTTTAATTCTTCTGTGGAATTCACATCCTGCACGGGGAGATGCTAACAGGAAAATCCCTCACTGATAAACCACGACAACTCCTTCCCTCCAGTGCCCCACTCCTCCCTGCACTTCTTTTCTCCACGGAGAAAACCTTTCTCAGGGAGCAAGCTGAACTTGTTTCCTTGTCTCTGAGTGTCTGCAGCAGCTCCCCTGGGATGTTTTGCCATGATTTCTTCCTCAGGGAAAGGACACCTCAAGCAGCAATAGAGTAAAGGAAGGGTGACTGCTTAGTGATGCTCCATTCCTCAGTAATCAGTATTTTCAAGCTGAAGAGGCTCTTATTGAAACAGATGAAAAGTTCCAAGTATGGCTCATCTGGACAAGGGGTGAAGTGTGTAAACCCATTTTAACTGCAAAGGGAAAGGCAAAATTGAGCATTTTTCATACTGCTTGCTCTGTTTATAAAGTCCTTGAAAGATCCGAGTTGAAAATACTCTTTCATTCTTGTGTTTCCTCTTTATGTGTGTCCAGGTTTGGTGATGGACAAATGCTTGGCTGAAAGCTCTGCTTGCACTCTCTGTGGTTTTGCTGTTTATTGAAAAGAATTTCACCAAAAGCGGGGGCACTACAATTATTCTGAATTCTCTGTAAAACTAATAGGGTTAAAATATTTCAGCAGAGACAGGAATAATAATAGTAATAAAAATTAATATATTATAAATATATTATTTTCATTATAAATATATTATATTTATTAAAATATATTATTTTTATTAAAATATTATTTTATTCTATATGATATGATAGAATAGAATAGAATACAATACAATACAGTGTAAGTCAGTGTAAGTCAGTGTAAGTCGGTGTAAGTCGGTGTAAGACAGTGTGAGATGTATTGTAATGTAATATAATATAATATAATATAATAATAATTAGAACTTACTAACCTCTTCCATCTGAAATTTAGAAACATTAACTAATTAAAAATCACAGTTCCCTCACAAGTTAGAAGCTTTGCACGTAATGGCTATTTTTACTTGCCATTTCTACTGTGGGAGTTACTTACTATGATTTTAAAAAAGCTTTATACCAACAATTTAATGATGTGTGACATTACAAAGCAAGTTGGACTAGAAAGTGAAGGATACTGAAATTGAGCTTATCTATGGGAGTGAACCCAACAAACTTGAACTGAATGCACTCTAAAAGTCAATCAGTCAAACTTGACTAAACTCCTCTGTGAAAATTCTTATTCAAATGTACCATAATAACAGCTGGAACAGGAGGGAATGAGCTTAGAAAATTTCCAGCATAGTCAGTCCTGATTCACTTCCTGACTGATCACACAGACACATGGTGATGGAAATGACTGGAAAGTATGAAACATTTTAAGAAAAATGAAAATAGCTTGCATAGTACAAAATGAGATGTGAAAATTTTTAACATTTCTAAATAAAATTAAATTTTATTTAAGCGTGCAGGGAAAAACTCTTTTATCAAGTGAAACAATGTGATTTTGTTCACTGTTGCAATGAAACATCTTGAACATTCCAATGGCTTTTGAATTTTTTATTTTATTTTGGTAGGAAAAATATTTTTCTATAAGTTGATTCATTTTCTGAAAAAGAAAATTTATGAGCAGTTCTCAGTCAAAAGAGCTCACTGCATTTAGAGTCAGGAAATACAGGCGAGAATAACACAACATTTTTCATTTCTTTTATTCTCACAACTGAATAGTCTCAGTCTTATACTGTATCAAATCTGAGGCACTGATCCACCTTTTTTTTGTTTTTATTACAAGTTAACGAACCATTGGCAGAAACTTGTTGCAGGAAAAAAAACAACCTGCACATAGGAAAATTCTGTTTGCAAAACCCATTGATTAAATTTTGGCCTTTTTCCTAATGCTTGCTTGTTTCAAAACTCTTTACAAACCTGCTATTATAAATTACATAAACTGTTTCTATTTATGCACAAAGCCAATAACTGAGCTTTTAGAAATTTTTCCTCTGGAGAGAATGACCCCAAATATTGGGTAATTAGATGAAATAACTGGTTTTAAAATTGAAAAATCTTAGCCCATTGGTCTCATTGGCACCTTTGCTGCACTGTGTCCTATAAGCTGGCTGTGTCAAGAAATATTTCTTTGGTCAGTTTGCTGTGCAAAGCCTTTTAGCCAAATCCAGGGAATGCAGAAAAAAAATATTGCTTTTAGCAGTCTTTAAAGGGTTTCCTTAAAGCAAGGTGATTCAGTTCAAAATTGGTTAGCCTAAAAATATGTACAGTGCAAGAAATGTTCATCTTCACTGTGTTTGGAAATAAGCTGTGTGAGGTTCCTTGTGTTTTAAGAAATGAAGTATTACACTATTCTAAAAGAGGGAAATATATTTGCTGCAGTCAGTAAAATATGCAGCACAAGGGGAATCCAGACAAAACCACTAAATTTCCTTTCCATAGGGAAATGATGGGGAAGATAGCTGGGAAATTTTGCTTAAGACTTTTAAGTATAGCATTTTCATAATTAATTGCTTCCTATTATTGCTTTTGGGTGCTTTCTGTGGTTTTTTTTCCTGCTAGGTGTAGAAAGACACTGCTCCCAAGAGCTGCACAGATACAATTTTGCTTCCAAAGGAATGCCCAAGCTACAAGCACAGGCCAGAGTCGCTGTGGCTTGAACAGAAATGGTTGTGGGGCAAAGGGAGGGAAAGCAAACTGGGCATGAAGAAGTGATTGACATGGTGGGGATATGGCAGGAGCCTGCCATGGCAGATGGGGCCACATCTGGGCAGAGTCCCCATGGGACTGCAGCCCCTCTGGTGCTGCTGTCCCCTCCTGCCCATTTAAAAACAGCCCCCCAGTCCCTCCTTCCCCTCCTGTGATGAAGAGGGTGACGTGCTGGGGGAGAAATGATGGCTCAGAGCAGCAGCAGGGATAAGGATGGCAGGGTTCTGCTCTGAGACAGGCACTGACACTGGCAGACAGGCTGGACTGCAGGCTAACACGGAAAAGAACACTTCAGAGAGCTGTGAAATGCTGTGTCTGCCAGGGCTGGGGGGAGGACAGGCTGCTCTGGTGTGAGAAAGACACATTTTGTGTGGGGTTGTCAAGAGGTGCCCCGAACAAGCACCCTTCTGCTGGGAGTGGACACCGAGCTCTGGACAGCAGAGAGTGGCACCATGTACTGGAAGGTACAGCAGGATTTTAATGAACTTTTTTGTGTCTGACTGGGGAGATCTCGGAGTCTGACTGCAGCTTTCAAGGTCTCAGCCTAGGAGAAAAAATTTCAATGTATTCACTCTTTTTAGCACAAACCCCAGAGCTGTCTGCTGTCCTATTCCCTTAGCAATGTGGTGAGCAGCAGCATTGCTCTCTGTATGGTGCCCTGGGATCTTCCTAAAGCTCAGGAGCTCAGACCCACTGGGACAGTGCAGTGCTGCCCTGGGCCTGCCCTCTGCAAGTCCCTTCCTGTGGACCACAGGCTGCATTCTCTGCTCCACACTCTTCCAAAGAAATCTGGGTGCAATCTGAGATATTTCCTGCACCAGCTGCTTACAGGGTGTTCTGTTCTCTTCCAGTAGATGAGGAGAGCAGTCATGAAGAACTGCCTGGAGCTCAAAGAGCAGTGCATGAGCTTGCTTTCCTTGAGATGTCCAATATAAAAAGCCCAGGCAGTCAATCTTCTAATTTCACAGGGACCTGGTTGAAAAAGGGGACAGGTTTTGGACAGTACCTTTAATCAATGACTACAGCACGCCTGATGGACTGCACTAGGAAAGTATTGCTGTTATCTTTCTTTTTCTTCCCTAGCTGTCTGGTTTTGACTCCTGCTGGAGTCTACTAGAGCAGGAGATCCACTGGACTGCCCTCATATCTCCATTTTTATGGGTAGTCTCTGCACAAACCCACTCCTGAACTCCATCAGCAAACTATGCTACCAAATAGAGAGGCTGAAAATATTAAGAGGCTCATCTCTGTGCTTTCTTAAGTGCCTGTGCTTACACTGGCAGCTGGAACTCTGCCTGCCTGCAATGTCAAATATCCACATGGTGGTAGAAGACATGTTTTGAGGCAAGAGCTTGGGTTATGGCTCTGAAATCTTAGCATGACCTTCCTCTCTCCTCAGATTTATAGATTACAGCTCTGGTGAAGGCATTGTGGTTGCAATGCTAAAGACTCTCAAAAAGCTTTTAGCAGCTTGAATTCTGCAGCCAATTTATTCCTGAGCTGAGACCTGAGTTAGTAGCAAAGGAAAAAAAAAAAAAAAAGGTTGGTTGAATGAGCATATTGGGCTGTACAAGTGACTTAATTTTCATCACTCTTTACTAATGGCAAAATTACATGTTGGAGGTACAAACAGCCTGGGGAAAAAGGAGTGTCTTTTTCTAATGTTGCTGTTAGAAAGTTATTCTGGGACTCTCTGCACATTGAAAACTGATTATATTTCAGCATGGTATCACAAGCTGTCTTGATTGCAAATTCATACATTTGCCCTACACAAAATAAATAAAGACTCCTACTTTCACAGTTGTTGAGAATCCAGGCATTTTGCCCACTCTTGCTCCACACTATGAAGCAAAATGCTTTGACTCTTTCAGCAGTGGAAGATGCCAGGCCAATCTGTGTGTTTCAGTGTTTTCTTTATCTGTTTTTCCTCCTAAGAAAGATTTGTTATGAAACCATTGGAATAGAGTCCAGGAGACTGGATTTGAAAGCGCAAATGTCACAGACTTGTCAAGGAATTTTAAAAATTGTGGTTTCTGTGTCTCTCTTCTGTCTTTTTGGTAGAGCTGCTGGAGGCTTCAGGACTAATTTTATTTTAAAATGCTGTCTTATTAATATAAATTTTGCAATGACAGCTGTTAGTAATTTTGACATACTAATTTATTTTCTAGACTTTCAAAATGGAAAGAATGTGAGTTTTTTAATTCTTTGGGAAATTCTGACAGCAGTCATATTTGCAAATTCTAAAGGACCAGTGAATCTCCCTGGTCATTGGAAATCTATTGACTGTTAAAATTTTGCAATGAGGTTTTGCTTATGTCTTTGCAGTCTTAAACAAGGCAGTGTTTGGTAGCTGGCAGATGCCAGAATGCATTAGCAGGAGGCAGTTTATGTGGGGTTAATCTGGTTTTTGGAAGTTAAAAGTGATTAAGAGCATGGACGGAATCCAGGCTGTGAGAACTGGCTTCAATGGCAAGGAATAACTCTGGACACATTTATTTTCCAGTGAAAATTTTGTCCTGTTTTTTTCTCCACTGATTTTTTTTTTTTTTAATTTTTGAAATACAGTTAAAACAAACAAACAAAAAAAAAAAAACCCCAAAAAACCCAAACCAACAGAATAACAAATGTAATTTCAGCTAAATTGAAGAAAGAGTTTTTGCTGGTCCAAATGACATTATTGTCAATTTTCTGCTCATAAAATTTGGAAGAATTTAAACTTTCAATTCCATTTTTTTTTCCCTTAAGTTAAAAAACAAAAAAATCTAAACATCAAAAAAGTATTGATGAAGTGATAGATTTTGGGTGATTTAAACTGATGACTGAAATGACCCCACCACAAAGCTTGCTGACAGTGCCAGCAAATCTTCCATGCCCCACCTTTCTGGTCTGACCAATCATGTAACTCAAACTTTGTTTTCAAATTAGAAGCAATGAATTATTAAATTTATTTTAATAGGTGTCTTTTTTAAAGTTTAAGTTCTCTGAGTCCTTGAGCTGAGTTTTCTTGAATATTTCAGTGAAAACACTTCAGGTTGCCCACACAGTTTTAAAGCAAGCTGAGGCCACCAGTATGAATATGAAAATATGAATATGAAAATCTTCTATTAATTTGTATGGATAGGAAATTATTAAAAATTCCCAAGCATGAGCAATCAGGCTGATAAATTGACATTTGATTACTAAATTTAGATTGAATATTAAAAACATGAAGCAAATATTTGGAATTATATATTCTCTCAGTAAAAGAAAAAGAGAATCACAACAATAGTTTAGTATTAAACAGTATACTTAACAGAACATTAATTAATTAGAAAACTTACAAAGTCTTCTAAACATATTCTTGTCACATAATAACTTGATTTTTCTTGTGTCAGCTATATTCTGAGTAGCTCCTCTTCTCCACTGGTATTTGTCTCCCAAGGCAAATGTAGGGAGCCTCTCCATACATTTGGTTACTAAATAAATTGATTTTTTTCAGCTGACAACAGTCTCTTTGACAAGGCAAGCACAACTTCATGTCATGTTTTCTAATGGTTAATTTCGGAAGTATCTTTGGCCAAGACATGGGATGCACAGCTTCTCTTTTCCAGGTCATCTCTCTGTACAATAATTTTTTAATAATTTTCCAGAGTTGTGCACAATCTTCCTGGAAGAGTTTCCAACAAGCAGAAAAAACTATAGGGCAAGAGAAATCTCTTTCCTAGGAAGGTGTTTGGGGTGACAGTAGTAAAATGACCAATCTCACAGAACACCACACAACAGGATTTTGATCTTAACGAGCTACTTTAAAATAAAAAACTTACACAATGCATGAGTACTGTAGTCCTGGAACCTTTAAATAATGGAACCTTTCCAATTGGCATTTGGGCAGTTGTCACAGAGGACAGTAATGAGCCCTTATTTAACTTGAGTGGCTGAATAGTCACTGCCCTCACTCTGCCTATTAACCTCCAAGTGAAATATTTTTACTTTAGTTCATTTTGTGCTAAACTCCAATTTGAAGGGTTTTGGTTAAGCTGTAATTCCCTAAATGTCAAAATACATCAGGACTAGGAGGAAAAAGAAGACATAAAGTGATAAAATAATTTCACTTGAAATCAACGAACAGAAACATACAGTAAATGTTTTAGCTGCATTCCAGAAATTGCACAAAGCCACGAGGGGCATCAGGGTTTGATGAAAATACATACAATTAAAGTGAAGAGCCTGAGGCAGTGGTTGCCTAAGTACCACGAGGCTGCACGTTGAGATAGTTCAGAGGTTTGGGGCAAGATTTTCATCAGAAAAAATGTCAGTTCTTTGGGGCTGAAACTTTTCACATGAATGCATTGGTCTGGTGAAATTTCCCCTAGGAGAGGTGTCTAACCTCAAATACAGAATTCTTGTAGAAAGGAGAATACATGAACTACCTCAAACATCTGAATATTGGAGAATATTTTACAGCTTCATATAATCTAAATGCAACTGTAAGCACTGTTAGAGCTTGGGCAAATGCACACTTAAGGGTCTTGTTTTACTTACCTGGTGCCAAGGCATCTCAGGCAGACTGAAGGATTTTGCTCTTAGAGCTTTTGCCTGGTAGCTGCTAACAATGATTTGGAGGAGTGGAGTGGAAGTAAAAAGAACTCAAAGCTGGGAGCAGGGAGCAACATTTGGATTTCAACTGAATGAAAACAGGAGTAGAACCAGAATAGGGACAGACCCAACCCAACAACAGAAGTACCAAAAGTGAAAATCACTGAATGTTTGTCCTAGGAATGAACATGCAGTGTGATCTTTTTGAGTGATCTCACAAGGGTTTCATCTTCAATTTAAATGACATCTGAAATGAGTAAGAAACATGTAAAAAAGATTATGAAACTGTACATTATTTAATAGAAGCTTTTTTCCAAGTATTTACTAACAGTCTTTAGGACCTTCTAGTTTGAAATTTTGTGTATAAGAATCAAGATAATCTCCCTACTGTAAATCTTTTAATATATCTATAGAACAAAGTGTGGCAATGACATTCAGTGACTTGTGCAGGAAATTCTTTTGTTGAGTAGAAAACCATCCTTCCCCTTCAACCTTCCTTACTTCCAGTGTTACTGTGTGTAAGAGACCAAGGCCCTGTGACTTTAACCTATGATTTCAAGAAAGATTGGGCATGTGGTACTGAAAATGAGATTTTTTTGCAGGTCACTTGATCCCCCTAGGACCCACAATTTCCTTGTAGCATTTGTTATTACATTTCTGTGTTCTTCCCACCTGACTCAACGATCCATCACCACTGGAGATTTAGTATATTTATTGTTGAGAGTTTTTATTTGTTGAGAGTTGTTTGTGGTTGTTTGCACAATGTATTTCTGACCCCTTGGCTTTCCCAGCTCTGTGCTGTTGTGGCTCTGGGATCAAGTTGTGTTTGAGGAAAAAACACCACACAGGTAATCCAAGCTGCCTTCCATCACAACAAGATTACAGTCACCTGGGAGGAGGGATTCTTTAGGGATAATTAACCCTAATTGTGACTCTCCCCATCTCTTTTCAACCTCATCTCTCAACGGATGATATAAGACAATAAATGTCATCTATATAATGATCTGTGTCAATAATGAGCATGAAGTATCAAAGTTATTTAACTTTTGATGGTGGCATTTATCTCTTTGTAAGCTACCCACAGATTTTCAGCCTATACACACACAGTTTATATATTTCTGTAAATAAAAAATGCCCCCCACACTTATACAGTTCTATTTAGAAATCTGACAAGAGTCATCAGTTCTACCCCTCACCAGGTTTCCTTCAGTAGGTTCATTCCTCTGTTGAGGAAAACAACCCGTATTTTGAAATTAAATTAAAATATCCTCATTAAGCTCTGATTGCAAGGACAGAAGTGATAGCTGGTAGAAAGAACCAGATGGATATTACCAGTGATAGATGGTACAAATGTAAAATAAAAAACTTGCATGACTCTTCCACTTGTGCCACGGATGGAAATATTAAACAGCACTTATCAAATTTCTCTTAAAAGTGCACATTTATCTTTTTTTTTTTTTTTTTCCTCATTCATCCTCACATGTTGACACCCAGTTGATGAGCCTGTAATACACTTTTTACTTATCCTGTGGTTTGTATCTGGCTGGGCAGCAGCCTTTTATTCTGTTATGGATAATCTTTACTCAGAATTCCCAGATAATCAGCTCTCACTGCCTAGCTGATTGCATTGATCTTGCAATCAGTCTCTACTGCACAGCAGTAATAGGGTAGTGAAGCATCCCTGGATTTTGGATCTGTGTGTATCCTTGTCACATTTCCATGCATGCCCATCCTCTCCATCATCCACCCACTCACACACGTGTGCACATGGCCAAAAGCATCTTCTATGTTTGATTAGATCAAGCAGAGAACTAATACATTTTCTTGTAGTATTCCCTATCTCTTAATTGCCTTTGGATGAGGTGTGCTTCCTCTTTTTATGCCAACAGTCTTGTGAAGCACTGGACCTCACGTTTGCTACTTGGATCCAGAATGTTCTCCCAGGGCTCTGCATTGACAGGCAGTCTGCATTCAGCTCTGAGCGAAGGGCAGCATGTATTTGCTTTTCCCCAGAAGCAGAGCAGAGATCAAATTATAGTCACTTTTCAGTTTATTTGGTTGCTCCCCAGGGAAACCCAGCTGAGCTTCTGTTTCTGAGCAAACTCTGCCTTCTCCCTGCCCCCCAAACAGGAGGCAGAGGTTCAGAGTCATTTACCTCTTCTGAGAATTTCTGCTCCTTTATTCCCCTATTATCTACACAGACAGATTCACAACTGGCCCTCAGTTTTCATACTCACTGAGTTATTTTTCAGACCTTAAAAATCCTGAGACACAGAAGGAATTGAGAGGGTGGTTTCAGGATCTGTGTCACTGCAATTCTGCAGCTCAGCTTCATCCAGCATCCATGGAGCAAATTCATTGCCCACCCTCAGGAGATACAACACATTTCTGGCACCCAGACCTTGCAGTTCCCATGGGACACTGAGCTGGTTCTGTGATGTGTGCTTTGAGAAGGATTTTTGCTTTAATATCCATTTAATGAACTAATGTCAGCTTAAACAAAGCCTCCTTTTCAGCCTGCTGCACACACTTAATTGTGGCTGGTATCTTGTATTTGCTTAGTTTGCTCATAAGTTGTCCAAATCTTTTGCAGTTTGCTGACATGGAAATAGTGGAACTCATCCTCTTTGAAGAGCAAGGCTGCTTTGTGTTACATGCAAATTCCTCTTTATTTAATTATTTATTTCATTTTTAGTATTGTGTCTTTGCTGGCTGTCATATCTCTAACCTCTTTATTTTTCAATTTTGTTATTTAAAGAAAGGGAAACTGGAAAAAGAACTTCTGTTACTTTACTGGCTTTAAAACACATTTGTATTTGGAAACAGTCCATGAAAAAGTGTATCCATCTGCTATTCTTTAACACCATTTCTTTTCCTCTGCTTCTGATGTGAATAGGTTTCTCATACTGAGGTCTCTGCACATGGCAGCTCAGCTGTAGTTTGTTAGAAAATAGAACAATGAATCCTTTTCTTTAAGAAAACAAGTAGATGCTCAATGTTCCATGGACTTCAAATAACCTGGATGAAGAATAGGCCAGACTTGGGCTATAAAATCCTTCAATTAAGTCCTTTCCTAGCTGAGCATCTTCTAAGCTGCTATCTTAAATTACAACCATGGCAATTAAAATTTGGTTAGCATAGTTTGTTTAAATCCATCAGGTTCTGAAGACCTCTCTGTGCTCAACTTCTGTTTCTAAGGTGTAAAATCAGATCCATCTCCATGGGCTTTTCTTTGGTCACATCCAGTGTATTGGCAAGAGTCTGCATGTGGGATACAACTGCCACCAACAGATTGCAGAAAAAAAGTATTAGGTCGTTTTTCTTCACAAATATTTAAGATTTAACAAGTTTTGTCAGGTAGAAGTAGTTCACCCTAAATATTTAAGAACTGACAAGAACAAAACTGTCTGAGTAAAATTATGAGGCACGTACATGTTCATGTTCCCTGCTGATGGGACCTGAGTCATCACAGGCTGAGGTGTACTAATTAATCCCAGCCAAAGGGTTGTCCTCTCAATTAGCAGCCCCTTAGATAAGCTGGCTGGTTGATCTACAGCTGCCTGCTGGGAAATACCCAGGTTGTGCAAGTTTTATGATTCTGACTCCCTAGGCCAGTTGCAAAGTTATTTCAAGGAGAACAGCTGATCTGTTTTGCAGAGTGTAATAGCTGGGTGCAGTGCTCCAGGGCAAATCCCATCAGGTAACCGCAGCAGAAGGCTGGAGTCAGCATCCAAAGGAGGAGGAGAAATGTGCCATCAGCTTGGCACACTGCAAATTCCATCTCTGAACCACACAAAATCCCTCTCATAATGTTGGCATTTCTGGGAACCTGGTGAAGAGTGTTTATATTCTCATGACTGTCAGAGAAAGTGTTTCTGAAGCTGTCTTTATAACCATCTTAAATTCCAGCTATGAAATATATCCCTGTGCATAAACATCACACACAGTATGAGCCAGGCCTGAAGAGCCTTAGTAACCCTTCAGTTATTTACCCCTAATAACCCTTTATTATTTCCTGACACAAAACTACAACACAGCTTTGGGCACAACATGCCAAAGGGGAATCAGACTGGCACATCATTTGTGTGGGACTGTAGAGGCCCAGCTGAGGATGCTGAACTTGAGGGTTTAGGTGTGTCTGTCTGCCCATCTATTTTGTTCTCCTCTCCAGTTTTCTCCTGTTTCTCCCAGGCATCATTATTACCCTTCATTTCTGTCAGTGGCTTCATGGAAGAGTGCACTTAGCCTTGGGATATGACACACACAGAAGCAGTCTATCTGCCCTGTTTACCCAGGCTGAGACAAGGCCAGACCCTCTGACTACTTAAACTCATCCTGTAGAAACTGAAGCCATAAACTAAAGTGAAATTGAAGCTGTGAAATGGAGAATGTTGCTCTGAAATCTCAGTTGTGACTCTCTCCCTCCTCAGCACTCATGAATGGAGTCTGAGCTCATCACTTCCTTACTCCAAGCTCCAGCTGCCACAAGAGCACTGGGATTAACCTGTATCCTTTAATGCTTTAATACTATCCTATCAACACAGTGCTTAAGCATGCTGGGGAATTTGAGGATGATTCAAATTGTGCACTTCAAGACTTTTGGTACTTGGGAAGAAAATAGAGTTTTTTGACTGATGGAGCATAGTTCTTGTCCCAGCTGTAGCTTTGTGACCTGCACACACTGGTAATGTAATGGAGGGGGCTGCAGAGCCTCCAAGGGATTTTTAATTTCAAAATGGATGGCTGATATCCATTCACTAATAAATCATCTTCAGCAGTTCTGCAAGAAAAAAGGCTCAAGGCATTTAATTTTGGTCTTGTGTGTTTTTTCCCAGCCTCTGGGTTCATAGAGTTAATAGTTGTTTAAAGAAGAGGTGGGCAGATGACCAGCCACATTAATAGTTGAGACGTGCTATTTATACAAATTTCATTTTAATTCAGTTCATAGTGAGTGATGTATCAGTCAATACACATTGGTTTTTTCCAAGGATCTTGTTCTTGCACTTTTCTTTCATATCACTGCTTTCTTTTGGGCAAGAAAACTCACAGATTTATTGCCTTTCTCTTTTCTGTGCAACCTTGCCTAATAAGACCACTGCAGTGGCTGTAGCCTGCGAAATTAGCCCATGAACTCTTTGTTTCCTTGTCTGTCTGTTCAATAACCCTCAGATCACCCTGATAAGAAGAACTGTGACAATATCTGTCTTTTTGTTTTTATAGACTATTGTTGGTGTAGGTGGCAGACTGATGAAATACAGTGAGGGTTTCCTTTTCACATTCAAATTTCTGTGCATTTCTTTCTTTCTCTTTTCATTTCGTGGAGTATCCACGAATGTACCTAAAATCAAGCTACAATATACACAGGCAGAGCATAACTATGCTGTGCCTATGGCTTTTTGGATGGTACTGCCAGAGTCATTTCAACGTCTCATGGCAATAACATTTACATAAAAGCCAATTTTATATCTACGGTCTGGTTGTGGTCAAAGAAATAAAAGAGAATTAACAGGTTTAGATCCAATGGAGTGATAAATATTGTCAGTAAAGTGATTTATTGTCTATCTACTGAGGATTTCAATTAATCTCCAGGTGTTTTATGTACTTGGAGCTTGTTCTTCAGCAGAGATACTGAGTGTAAGTTCATGGCCTCACCCTGTTGTGTATCACTCTTTCACTTCCTGTATATCAAATAAAATGAAGTGATACCTCTGCACTAATGACTGGGCCACCAGGGCTTTATTAAATTTAGATATCTGGACTCTACATGTGCATGTCAGTTTATGCCTTATTTACTTCAAACCACCCCCAAGTGTCCTTTTGCCTGCATGTGAGTGCCATGAGGTCTCTGTCTCCTGATTTGCATGTTAGGTTTGTGCCAGACAAGAGAACAAACAGATGATCATGGGCAAGGAGAATAAATCCATTTTAAAATTATGTTGCTTGTTATTTTTTTAGTGAAAGAGAGAGTTCTGTAGGGTTTTTTACCCTTGACTGTGGTATTTTCGACAGTTAATCTCAGGTTTTAACATGGTACATAATGCCTATATGCGGAACTGGATCCAGAATAATTTTTTGTGTCAGACTAATGGAGTGAGGATGCATGCTTTGTGCTGCAGGCACTGGCCTGGTGTTCAAAACTTTGGAGCTCAGTTCCTGGCACAATCACACAGTGTATGATGGTAGGTGAGAATTCAAGGGCTACTTTTTTTTCCAGTGCCTAAAGTACCAAGTGAATATTTTCTGGCATTTTCCAAAGCAGCAGGGAGTTGGCTTCCATGGGGCTTTTCAGCATTCCCATGGAGCTGACCTGCACAATAGTCCTCCACCATGGAGGACTGCATTCCTAAAGGCACCCAGGTATTGGGGCCACAAAGTCCATAACAAAATGCATCCAACACAGTTTTCCTGTACAGTTTCTGAGTTTCCCACATGTGGCAGGAGTTATTAAAAATATTTTTGTTGCTCTAAGCTGATATGACAGGTGAAGACTATTTTCATTATTCTCCTACTTTTGGCACTGTCAGACTGCTAACAACAACAATAATAAGATAAATAATATCTTTCATTTTTATGGTAAATAATCACAGCAGAAACAATTTACCTATTACCCTCAAGAGCATGCAAGCAACTGCCTGGAGACAAGAGGAAAGTTACTCCCTGCACAGGGCAGGCAGAACCCCAGTGCTCCCATTTCTTGTTCCTCTTGCAGTGACTGGGGATTCATCTCCCTGGGGTTGTCAGAGCCCAAGTTTAGGCAGCGTGTTCCACGTCTGACCATGCTGTCAGCTGCTCTGAAGTGGTTGCTGAAATCAGATGCCTGAGAACCCACTCAGCCAAGACCTGCCATCTGCTTCCTGGTGACTGACACCAGTGAAATCTCCTGTGCTCCTGCCAGCGGAATTCTCCCTTTCAAATCACATTCTGCAGTGCCAGAGTCATTCCCTGCCATGTCATTAAAGCTGGGAAGGACTCAGACTCTCTGTTTCTCTAGCAATTTTACAATTTCAAATCTTGTTCTTTTGGTCCAGAAAAATTTGAACAACCCAAGTACCTTTTTCTCATTTTCTATATCCAAGTTTTTGCAAAATTTTTGTTATTGTTCAAGGAAACTGTGATTTTGAAAAGCAATTTTAATTAAAAACAAAAGTTTCGCATTGATGCACGATGCATATCCTTTTCTTCTTAATGATGTGGGAAGAGGTTTTTCTTTAGTGTCTTCTTATGTAAAATATTTAAATGCAAATATTTGTTCTGTTCTAACTGGTGTTGGTTTGTACTTTTCTATTTCAATGGAGGTGCATGCTGCTTGAATTTTTCACATAGTGAGTGTCATTTGGTTAAAAATAGTTGAACTAGTTTCTGTGGAATTTAAACAGGAAATCTATAGCATAGAGTAGCCTTCTGCTTGCAGAGATCATTTAACTTCTGTCAGTCTCCAGCACCCCAAGAGAGGGACTGACTGCCCAGCTGGAACTCAGCTCTTACCAGATTTCTGAAAACCAGACTATTTCAGCAGTCCTAAACTGGGAGCTTAAGAGCAGAATCATAGAAATGCCTTGTGTCCTGAGCCAACACTTGTTAAACAAATTGATGACATGGTTACCAAATGGGGCATTTTTCAGCCATAGCTGAAGAAAATCAAATTGCAATCAGGTGCCAAAGAGATGGTGTCACTCCCTCCATGTCACTCCTGCTTTCCATACCTCTTTAAATACTCCCACCTTTTCCCCTTGCCCTGGGACTGGGATTTGCTTCTGCTGCTGAGCTAATTTCAATCTCTAAAGAAACAGAAATAAAATTGTGAATTTTTTTTGGGTGGGGGGAGGTTGTTTGGGTTTGGTTTTTGTTTTGTTTTGTTTTGTTTTGTTTTGTTTTGTTTTGTTTTGTTTTGTTTTGTTTTGTTTTGGAGGATGCAGGATTTTAAGGTTTTTTGTAAGCTGGGTGTAAATTGCTGTACTTATTTATCAGGACTAGAGGTTGATTGCTGATGCTGCCTGCCAGTCTCTGTTCCTTCACCTCCTCAGCTGTGCTAGCACAGGTATCTTTGCATCCATGCCTTGAACTACCTCAAGGGAACAGGTTTAAAATAACCTAGTAAAAATGGCTTTTATTATTCTGGATCAGTTCTTCCCACAGTGTCACAAACAATTGTACCAAGATGCCTAAAGGGTGATGTTGGAGGGAGCTGGGTGGTCAGGAGAGGGAGAGGAGAAGGGCACAGGCTGCCAAAACAAATGGATGTCAAATCTGCCCTTAGCATGGTCTTGAATACTCACAAAGGGCAGTAAAGAGCTGATATGACACAAATTCATATCCCAGCTTGGAGTGCAATTCCCTCTCAATGTGGATGCAGCCTTAACTGCTGTGATGATAATAAAAAGATTCACTGATGGAGCCGCTGCGAAGCACTTGAAAGGATTTGCTGTTCTTTAGTGAACCTGGAGCAAGGAGCACAAAGGAATCTATGCTAATGTGCTGTTATGAGCTCTGTTCTTTGGGATTTATTTATTCTCCTGTTTAAGACACAACTTGCAGCTGCAAGGAGCTGAAGTGTGGGCTTAAAAATAGAAGGAGACTAAGTGTATTAAGCAAAATAATCTATAAGTAGACTCATGTTTGGCTGTGTCCTTGCAGTGTATGGTGTGTCTAAGAAAATTTATATGTTTAAAAAATATATATATTTGGAAATCTATAGTATTTTCAGCTTGAAGTTTCTGTATATATCTTATTATGAAGCATGACAGGGAATCCTACAGAAGTTCTAAGTTTTATGAAAATGTCAAAGCACCTTTGGAAAATGACTGAGAGCAGTCTTGGTTTAGAGCCCTTGGGAACAAGCATTTGTCACTGGGAGTCTCTAAGCACGGGCAGCACCTTTTAGGTTGCTGAAATTCCCTGTATCATTTCAGAGCCTTGTTTCACTTGCATCTGAAGTGGCTTTCACCTCTCAGGAAGGAGAGGCAGGTAAGGCACTTTGTCCAGTGCCATCAGTAAGATACAGGGAAACCTGACAAATGCATGCCTAAGGTTTCTCTTCCACCCTTTGCTAAGTGAATTTACTATTTTCACATACTTTAAAAAAAATAATTTTATTGTGCATATTTGATACTTGTGCTCCCCAAGGCTTGCTCACGGTCAATTGTTAATGGGATTAAGCAGTTTTCACACTGTGTGGCCACCCTGCTCTTTGGTTTCACAAGCATCAGTCCCCCAACACAAACTGCTGGGAGCTGAAGTTCAGTTGTGTCAGCTGCATCATCTGCAAATCTGTCCTAATGAAATTTGGCAAAAGTGGTCAACGTTGTTCCAGACTAAATGAAACTGCCACATGTTTTTGACAGCTGAGATGACAGTCCAGCTCATCTCCCATAGCTCAGGATGGCATGCATCATTAGATTTACTGAATGGGAGAGAAGCCTGTGCTAGAAGCTACTGTCCTTCAGCCTTTCACATTATTTTTTCAGTTTCCTTGACATTCAAACAAATAAGAGGCCTTGAAAGATCAACCATGAACAGATACAGTTTGTCAGCTACTTAAAAAAAAAAAAGGCAGAAAAAAGCAATCCAAAATACTACTCGTGGTATATTGCTCTTTTTAAAAGAATCTGTTGTATTGAATTTGAGATGGGTGGGACAAATTGCAAAAGGATAAAATGCAGAATGCAAGAGACCAGTGTTGATGTAACACCCAGAGCAGAGGACAAAAAGCTCTTAAGAACTTTCCTTTTTCAGCACATTTTCATACTCTTTTACAGTGTTTTAGTGTCTGCCCACATGGAAGTGAAATATTTGTCTAGTTGAACATCCCAGGTTATATTTTACATGTGAATTTCTTCTAATGAAACAGGTCAGTTGGATAATCAGGCATCCCACAGCATCCACTTCAGTCCAGAGTTGGAATCTGAAGACAAGGAGAGAGAACAGCACAACTGCAAGCCTTTGATTCACCTTCTAAGGTTCTTTGATGAACCTCTAAGTCTCCTTGTAGGCTCCAGAGCTGCCAGGAATGTCCTCATGGCTGTCAGGGAGAATAAGGTAAAGAAAGAATGTGCTCTCACATGGGAATTTTCTTCTCAAGGCAATAGGGACATTTTGCTTTCATTAAAATACTCATGTGTGACTCAGTTTAGTTCTTCTTAGCATATCACTCTGCATATCTGTTATCACTCAGATTCCCTTAGCATTTTTAAGAAATATTTACAAATCTTAATCTTCCCTATTTCATTTTGAGATGACATGTCCATTAAAAAGGAAATGTGGCAAAAGACTCTTTACTTGTGCTGTGCAAATTACTGTTCAAGGAACATGCGAAAACTAGAAAAATGTATTTTTTGTGGTCTAGGTAAAAGGGTGATTGGAGAAAGAAGTAATGATATAATGATAAATCTCTCTCATCTCTCATCAGGTAATGAGGGCAGACTCCTGAGGTGGAGTAAAGAGCCTGTCATCATTTATGGCAGAAGAATTGGGCTGATTGTCATCAACACAAATGGGAGGGACATGGGTATGTATATCAAATATATTCTAAAAAAAACAAAAAAAGAAAACAAAAATAAGCCTCTGAATAGTTCCTTCCTGGTTAGAAATGTGCACTGGGGAAAGCAGGTACAAATAATAAATCCTTAGCTCTAAGAATGATGTTTTTCACTTCATTTTTCTGTTTCAGTGCAATATTTCAATTTATTTCATTAATACTTTAATTCCCTGTCCACCATGCCCTTTTACCTTGAGAAAAGTTCATAAATATTTCCTTGTTATTTCATTGTTTCTTAAGTTGCTTCTCATGAAGAACTTGGAAGAATTTGTTAATTCAATGTGACTCAATCCTTTCTCTCATCTGTTCTGCTCCTTTGACCAAGACTGTGAGTTGTGGTTTAACCCCAGCTGGAAATAGCTCACAGCCTGGGAGGAGAAGTGGAACAATGTAAAACTCATGGGTTGAGGTAAAAACAGATTAATAATTAAAGTAAAATTACTCCAACAACAACAACTACTACTACAACTAAAGATAATTATATGTAATATTTCTTTGGACACTTTGGGTCTCTTGTCCTGGCCATGCTTCATTCCAGCATCCTGTGCAACTTCTCACTGACAGAGCATGGGAAACTGAAAAGTATTTAACTTTGGGGAAAAAAAACTTCTTAGAAACAACTAAAATATCAGTGTGTTATCAACATTATTCTCATACTAAATCCAAAACACTGCATTGTATGAGATAGTCGGAAAAACGTTAGCTCCCAGCTGAAACAAGGACAATGTGAAAGAGCAGCACAGAGCTTTTTCTGTTCTCTTACCTCCTTAATTCCATTTAATTTCTATTTTCTTTGTTATGTTCAGTATTTCAGCCTTGAACTGTCTGTTCAAGCTGCATCCTTAGCATGCTGGCCACTTACCTTCACTATCTCCCATTAAACCCTTACATATATGTTTGCATTCTGACATTGATTTTATATGGATGGGTTTTTTTAGTCCTGACAGATATTATACAATAATTCTCTTAACCTCTCAATTTATGTTTAAATGTTTTTCCCTCCTTTGAGATGTAGCAGCTCTTTCTTGTGTATTTAGCTATTTGGCTGGGAGAAGGACCTTTTTATTTTAAATCCTGTAATATTTTGCTGAGTCACAAACCAGTTAAAAATGTGAATTTCCATTATTATCTCTTTCCTGACTTTCCCAGAAACTTACACAGAGTCTGGTTAATTGTGGATCCTCCGCACCACCCTCAAGGCATCAGGCCAAGGCTGGGACCAGAGACCAGCTGTTGGCTGCTCATGGTTTTGCCTACTCAGTATTTGACTCTGGCTTGAAGCTCAGGTTCCAGCCTGGAAAAACCGAGCAGCTCAGCACATTTCTGTCCAAAGGCAGCTGGGAGCAGCAGGCAGCAGGCTGGCCCAGGAGCAGCACTTCTCCACAGTTACCCTGCTCCAGCCAAAACCAGCTCTGGATTGCAAATCCTCCTGCTCTGTTCCAGAAGTGATGAGGGCTAAATGCCTTGCAGATAATAATAATAATAATATCACCCAGGATGATAATGTCACCCAGCTGATCTTGGCACTGCACTCAGCCTGCTCGTGGTCATCCCAGTGGGATGAAGGAGCATCTCTGGTAGCAGCACAAAGCAGTTCTAATTCCTGGCTATCAACATTAATAGCTCTTGTGGATAAAGGGAGGTGCCCTCTTCGCAGAATCAAACCATCCAATATCATCCTTTTCAGCAAATTTAGTATTTGTTTTCTCTAAGTACAAGCAGTGCCCTGATCCAAACTTCATTGCAGCCTGAGGAAACATCTAGTCTCATTGGATCTTCTTGAAGAGGTTGGCAGCTTGAGTGCAGAAAAGCTCTTTCTGGTTTTATTTTAGGACTTCTTAAAAATATTCTTCTATTTTCTATTGGATTTTGCCTGCTTTGCAGTCCAAGCATCCCATCTGTACATGCATTATCATCCAGGTCATCTCTTTTTTCCCTCTGGCTACACTGGGAGATTTTCTAGCTGCTAATTGAAAGTAACTTTTACCCCTGATTTTACTTTATTCTTCACATCACCACAGATTTTTTGCGTCACCTTTTTTACTATGCAGTATCATCTTGATGCTCAAAACAGTCCATATTCTCACTCAAGGGACATGCAGCTAAAGGAAACTAGTACTTGCCTTGGTTTGGAAAATAAGAAATATTGAATGCTGTAAAAATTCAAAGGACTTAAGTTTATTATAAAACCCAAGACACTTATTAGGTGTTTTTTTTAGGATTACTTTTTTTCCTGTTCCCAAGTGATTTTGATAATATTGTGGGACTTTATCATAACCTTGCTCCTCCTCCTAAATTAAAACTGAAGTCAGACACAGGGAAAGTACCTCTAAAGACAGCAGCTGCATGGAAAACTTCACACAGTTTCAGAGCTGCAGGCTTGTCTGCTTAAGGATATTGCTAAGGAAGCAGATGGAGAACAGTTTTCCACAGTTAACCATCTGGGCCCTGCAGTGATACACTCTGCCCTGAGCATCACTAAGGATTGACTTCATGGGGGAAAAAGCAGAGAAAAAGAGACTGGCAGAGAAAGAAGAGGATAATATTTTATGCTGCAAAAAATATACAGCCAAATGTTTACCATTTTGTCACACATTGCAATTTCCTCATCTCTGTTTGTGTTTGTAACCTTTGGGGTAGAAGGAAAGGAAAGTGAGACACTAATGGTTACTATAGCATGAAAGCCAGCTCTGAAGGAATCCAAATGTTCTGTTTTTAATGGAACTTTGAGTTATTAGATGCCAGAGTGAAAAGCAACACTTTCTGATAGAGCTTCTACTTGTTTACATTGATATGTAATTTTAGGTCTGCTGAATTAATTTTTGGTCTTCTGTACTTCAGGGTTTCCAGCCAGTGCTGTGGTTCACCTGCAGTGGTTTGCAGTGACCAGAGAAAGGTAAGAAATATGGAATATTCCAGGAAGTTTTTGGAAAGCGTCAAATACCTGGTAACTAGATGGAGTCAAAGAAAAAAATAGAATGAGTGGATTTTCTGAGCAGTCCTGCTGTATGGTCTCAACATGAAATCTATTGGTAAAAAGTCTTTAGGTGTTAAATATTAAATTTTCCTGGAACCAAAAGACAAAACAAAGATAATTTTTCTCAGGTGCTCCTGAGAGTCTATAATTTTCCTTGCTGAGGTTTTCCATGCTGTCCAGGCATTGCATTCTGGCTTTTTCCCTGCTTTGTTGGTTCTCCAGCATTGAATATTATGTCATCATATGCTGTGTGCTTTTCTCTGCCAGGGCAGTTGTAGGATCTTTTTCCTCAAGCTATTCACCTGCCTTTGCAAGGCCTGTAGAAACCTACTGGAAACCTTTTATCTTTCTGTCACTTTTTTAGTGAGGCTTGACAATTGGTTTGCCTTCCTTAGTAAAATTGGCTAAAATGGAAGGCTTTAATTTTTTTCTTAAAAAAAAAAAAAAAAAGAAGAAGGTAAAAAAACACAAAAAAAAATCTGATTCATCTCAGCTCTGCTGAGTTTTGAAGTACCAAAATAATGCAGGTTAGCTCTAGTGGACTATTTAAGGTATGATGCAGGATAATGAATTACTGAAAGTCTCTGAGCAAATTTGATCAACCTCCATGAATATTAGGACCTTATGTAGGGTTTCAGACTCTAGCTTGCTTTTTTATGTGCATGACAGGCCAAGAGAAATATTAAATAGTTATAAAAACACAAAGACCTGGCAATTCAGCACATTTCTAAGCTGGAAATAAAAAATGTTAAAGTTTCTATGACCTTTACCTGGATAGAATTGAAATTTTTCATGATATATCTATGTGGCAGCTGTTCTGTAAAGGGAGAAAAAGTTCCCTGTAATGGTTTAAATCATGGTTTATTTTCTTTTTTTGACAGAGTCCCATGCCACTCCAGCCTAGTGGCATTTTTTGTGTGCACGTGTGTGTTTATTGCATATGGATGTTCACAAGGAACTAACAGATAGACCTGATTATCAGGTAATTAAAGATCTTTTTTTTTCTCTTCCCAAAAGAAAATCTGCATGGGGAAACTAATGACTGGGTTTTATTTCTGTGTGCCAGTGCTGTGGAACAGATTGTGTGCTTTAATGTTGAGATTAGCCTCAGGTGTTAATGGCATGAAATAGTTTATGTGGGTGATATCACACACACAGGTGCATATCTCATTTTAAATTACTTTTGTGTGAGAATTTAAATAAAAAATAATAATAAACAACCCCTCCCCATCCCTTAATCCTTTTCTTCATGACTGTTGAACTACAGAACTGGAAGGTGTGACCTGTATGAAAAGCTTGGCTGTAGCCTGTAGCTTGGAGAAGATGAGGAGGTCATGTAGGTAAATAGATCATTATTTGCAAAATATTTGCTCTTCTTTATTAATAATATATTTGATTTTTTCTGGAATTTATGGGTTCATTGGCAGTTTGTCCAGCTAAGGTCTGTTGTACTAACCCAGACAACTGATAGCAGAGCCTTCAATTGAACTTGTGTTGTTCCTTCCCTGTTGGCTGTTGGTCTGCCAGTGATCAGGCAGTGAGTTCTGCCTCTTAATGTGGAGAAATATAAATAATTTATACCTTAGAGCACAGAATACCACAAAAAGTGTGAAGAAAATTATTCAGCTGTAAGGAGGAAAATTGTTGGGTTGCAAAGAGAGAGAGAAATCTGTCCTAAATGAGAAATGTCTGTTCTTGCTTTCTTACATGCCAGCCTTGAGCTAAAAAGGATGTGTCAGGGCAAACAACTGCTTTGAGGCAGCTCAAAGGGAACACTGAAAAGTTGCTTTTGTGTCTGAAAGGAATTCATTTCAGTAGTTTTGCCCACATTTGTTTAAAGGCCTGTTCCTTCCCCACAAATTTGACTCTGCCCTATTCTGCCCACACTGTGCGTATGCTAAAGCTCATAAAATGCATAACTGAGTTGCAAATTACATTGTTCAGGATTAATGTTTTTAAACACAGCTCTAAACACTGTTTGTTTGGTGTATCTCAACTGCTCTTGGCCATCAGTCAGAATCTGACAAATGGATCTGCTCTGCAGGGGCTGATCTGCAAATTTCCAGCAGGGACACACAAACTTTGGCCAGATGTTTCTTAGTCCTGCAGTCCCTGGACTTTAAGAGCAAAGCTGGATGACAGCCTCATTCAGCAAAAGGGAAAGTGACATGCAAATTAAAGTGACAGTAAAAAATCAAAAAAAGATAGTGTCATCTATAATATAATCTATAAATATTTTTCTAAAAGAAGACCAAGTAAGGTGTCAAAGAATTTCTATGAAATCACTCCCCATCTTTCTTTTGTCTGCCTGTTCCTGAAAACTGATTTTCCTTGTGAAAACAACTGTGTAAGAGACAGTCCATGGTTTGAAGCCTTAAGTGATACTTACAGATAACCTCTTAAGAGGTGGCAATGGATTTTTGGTTTCTCTGGATGACCCTGCTCTATTCTGAGTAAGAAGAAAAAGGTCTTCATTCTCAGTCGCAGGAAGGCACCATGGAAAATGTTAGGAAGGTTCCAAAGGGCCAAACCTTGCAATAGAGACATGAAGACATTGAAATCAGAAGGCAATGTAAACAACCCTTATTCTCTCTTTTTTTTTTTTTTTAATTTAATTTTATTGCAGTTCTCAGGCTGCAACCAGGTGCCAACCCCTTCAGTTAAAAATTAAAGTAAAAGTAACCTTTTTTTTCCACACTTCCTCAAGAAACACTTTATATAAGATGCTTTAAGTTGCCTTTTTGTCATTCATGAACCTTCAGAGTGGCTGCTGAGTGGGTGCCACTGCAGTGGTGTGAGGGCTGCGTTGGAGCAGTGTGAAAAGTGCCACCCTGGGAGGGCAAGCTCCTGATGACAGAAGCTCCCATTGCTCAGAGAGTCCCTTTTTGCTAATAGGAAGTGGCATGAAATACTCAATCATCATTAAATGGTCAAAGATTTTAATCTGCTCATAAAATTGCATCTAGAGTAATTGAGTTGCTCAGTGTGAGTGTCTCTAATTGTCTAATCACAGTGTTCCTCTGGCTCCGAAAAAATGAGAGAAGTAACATGTTTTATTAGAAGACAGAATTTATAGTTATTTGACTCCAGAAGCCCAAAGCTCACACAGACTCATACTGTGTTGCAGGGACTTTGATTTATTCTTCCTGATGTCCATTTAAATGTCCTGTGAACACTGGAAAAACATGCCACTTTTAGAAGTTGTCCAGCTGAGTTTTACAAGCAGTGTAGGAAACCAGGGGAATCATTGCCACACTGTGCTATGTGTGCAAAAAAAGAGTCTATATATGTTTTAAAATAATGTTAAGACACGGGTTTTAAAAAGTGTTAAGACATGATGGGGGTGGAATGTTTTTGGCTGACTATTAAGCACGAATTACCTTGGACTTAGTCTTGATTAACAAACCTCTGAAGCTGAGAGAGTGTCTGGGGGAGACACAGTTGTGCTCTAGCTGTAGCATAGCTGTGACACTCTTCCCTGAGCCTCCACCTCCAGCTGCTGCTTGGGCCACCAGGCTGAGCTAAAAGCATCTTTCTCATAGCTGAACACTGCTGGTAGAGCATGTTGCCATTAAAGTAACAGTCCTAACAGACCTAACAGTCTATTTATGTCAGGCAGAATTCACTAATGAAAGGTTTTAACTATTTTAGTTCCCCTTAATGAAAAAAAAACCCCTGTGTTTTCTTTTCCTAGTCCTACATATTGTCCTGTTTTCTGTTCTTTGCATGTTTGTTTTTTCCTCTTCACATTCACATGCTTTAACACAGTTTGCCTGGTAAGATTCCTGAAACAGGAATGATCATATAAAAAGTATAGAGAGAACACTTTTATTCTCAGACAAATTGCTCACTGAAAGGGAGAATGTTGGGGTGCGTATCTTTCTCTGGTCAGCCCGGTGTTCGGCTGGACCACCCGGCCAGCTCTGATACCCCTCAACAGATCCTGTGTGTGAGTTCTTGGCTCTGCAGCACCTTGACTTACACTGTCACAGCTGTGGCTTGAAAGAGGGGACTCTCAGAGACATCTGGAGAACAGAGGTTTTTTGGGGGGTCACAGGGGAACCCCTTTGCCTCCGGTGCCTCCAGAGAGACCCCGAACCTGGGCTGCAGGGGGGTTTTGTCCAGGAGAGTTCAAGGGGTGGATACAAGTTGTAAACCAATAAAACAAAGCAAAGTAACAAATGCCAACTGAATTACCTAAACACTGACAAATCCGAGATAAATTGGGGAGTGGTCTCAAGGGGATCTGCCAACTGCTGGCCAAATCTTCTCCGAAGGTTCTGGACCTTGGAGATAAGAATTCCGTGATGGACAGAGGGAGAAAGAATACATAAAAAAGATGGGCCAGGGGAAAAGGACCAATGGGAAGCAGTCTCTGGGCAGAGACCAAAGTTGTCATAGAAACCCTTATCAACTTATGATAGGAACAAATTCCAAGGTAGGAGGCCCATACAGGGTAACTAAAACTACACTAAAGTTACAACAGAAACTATCCTATACTCATAGCTAAAACCCATAAAACAATTCCTGCATCTCCACATATTATGTCAGCCTGAAACTCTGCCAGACTGTCACATCGTTCATGAAGCTGCTGCTTCTGTGGAATACTTATGTTTCTATCACAGTAACCCACTGCAAACCAGTAACAAAAGACAAGTAAATATGGAAATTGTACTGCCTGAGGAAAATCTGCCACTCTCAGTACAGTCAGAACTAGCTCAGGCAAGAGCAATTTGATTCTGTTCCTCTGCTTCAGAAAGGAACTGAGCTTGGCCACATGACAGAAGAAATTGGATTACCTGCATGTAAGAAGGTCCAGGACAATTGTGTGGCTCACACTGTAAAGATGAAAGAGCTGCCTGCACTTTTTAGTGCTGAAAACTGAGCCCTAACCCATCTAAATGCTCCAAGGCTGCTGGGGCTCTGGGAGACTGAAAATTGATCTGATTCCTGTTAGTATCATTCATGTTCACTGCACCTACAGTCTCAAATGGGAATTAATCACTTCTCTTATGAATGTGTGTCAGGCATTGGAATAAACCTGGTGTGAAGCGAGGCAGCTGACAGCTTGATGAGAGTATCCCAAGCAGGGCTGTGGATACACCCAGCTTAAACTGCTGGGAGTTTTTAATCAGAGGCATCCGAATTTAATTCTTGAGAAAATGATATTGAATTATTCTCCACCACTGCTTATCAGTTTAAGAACAGGACAAGGCATGAATTTTCTTCTAGGGCTTTTTGTCAGATCACACTTGGGCTCTGCATGTCTGTCTGCCTGCCTGTTTATCCATCTATCTGTACCAGTTCTTGGGCCAGTTTCATAAAGCAACAATGATGACATTTCTTGGGCATCTTTGGACAAAAGCAAACAATAATTCAGGAGCAATGATTCATTGCTTCATTTTTCAAATAAGAGGTTGCTCCCAGAGATGATTATATGAGGCAAAACCCGGCCACAAGCAATGTGTGAAGTAAACAGACTTTTCACAGAAGAGACTATCTCATCCTCGTTGTGATCCTTGAATTCCAAATGTAAATCCACTAGGATTATATAATTTCACAGCTCAGAAATTAATATGCCACATTTCATTAGGGTCTCTGGCTGCTTCACCACAGAATGTTTCCTCCTCCTTATTCCAGATGTGACTTGCAGTTGGAAATCCAAAATGGACCAGTCTGGGGCTCTGCTCCAGCACCATCTCACCTGACAAATAGTTTAATAAATGCCCTGAAGAGGGGATGTACAGCCTGAATAGCCTTTCACCAGATGCCAACAAAACTGTATCCATCTGATTAGAAGAGATTGTAATGATTTTTCTGTCATGCAGCTTCCCCTTCACTGAGCTGAACACGGCTGCTTGCATGTTGTTGGATTGTTCTTTTGTCAGTAGCCGAAGGTGTTGAATTTTCTGGCCTTGAATGCCACAAACTACAAACACTGCATGATATCTGTGAGTTTCAAAAATTACATAGAATGAGCCATCATTCTCATTGGCTATAAAGAGAGAGAAAGATTTGCTATTATTTTTAATACATTTTTAAATATTATCCATGGTGATTTATTCAGGCTTTCATAACACTCACTATCATAAAATATGCACATTAAGGACCCTGTAAGTGCTTTTGGTCAGTATGTCATTTCAGAAAAAGATTTCCTGAGTTTCTGCCAACTGACTTCACTGCAGCCACACTGAAATATTCAAGTATCTTCACTGGAAACCTTTTCTCTGGCATTTTATCATTGATTCTGTTTTGATGTGTCAGCTTCAATGTGGTGATACTTCAGCATTTAGACACCAAGGCTCTACATCACTCATGTCAGCATTTCTGCCAATCATGGGGCTTCTCCCAGGCTTGTGAAGCTTTAATAATGTTTGCAATATATTTCAGATTCCTCAGAACAGAACAGAAGCTATTGTCTTTAAAAAATTCCCTATCATGAAGTTGAACTCTCTGAAAAATCCCCTGGCATTGGTTTTCAGCTGGCAACAACCCACTAATGAAAGATATACATGTGTTATCCACCTCTATTTAAAAATAAAACTCTCTCTTTTTGCTGTCATATGGGTAATTATATTATCTGTATAGCCCATTATATGGAAACAGTTTTTTCAGCAGAACTGTCTCTTCCAAGGTGTCACTTTCCAAGAACTAATATTATCCCTTTTTTCTCCCTTTATATATATTTTTTCTGCATTAATATAATTATGTTCGAGTTCAGAAGTTGAAAAATGCAACTAATTCATCCTTACCCCATCACCCTGGACCGTTTATTTCTGTCACATGCCCAGGAATTCTTCTTCATTGTTTGGATGATGCTTCTTGTTACATTGCCATCAGGCTAGAGAATCTTGTCTGAAAAAGAGATGATAAAATAATGATATTTTGTTAACCTGGAAGGAATTAATCTTTTCTTCTCTTCTCTTCTCTTCTCTTCTCTTCTCTTCTCTTCTCTTCTCTTCTCTTCTCTTCTCTTCTCTTCTCTTCTCT